>JANAVB010017800.1:1337189-1478831 GCA_029216955.1 Iris pallida | reverse complement strand
GAGCTCTAGCCGAGCCTCGAGGTATATTTCGTGTCCCTGTGTCCCTCCCGTAGAGTCGATGATGACTCGGTCTCGATCCTGCTATGGGTTTTCCAATTTTAATTCGGAATTTATGCTGTGAATTTTGTGTTTCGTATTCTGATTCCAATTTGGATTTAGTTCTGTTATTTCCGACTTCGATTTGGAATAGTCCGTTCTGAAAATTGGTTTCCGATTTCGAGCTCGATAGACTATGTGTTCGGATTCTCGGATTTGGGTTCTATTTTTTTGGAACACATTTATAAGTGGCTTAAGCTCTGTTGATTCATTCTTGTATATAAAAAAATATATATATATATGGCATTGAGATAGATTTTGGTTGATTTTTCCAGTTATGTTTTTTGGTGTTGAGTATGTTCATATCTTGGTGGAGTATATATTGACTAGACGGTGTTGTTTGGATGGGATTTTGACTTTTCGGTATCGCCCCATGATTGGGTTATCCCAATTACAGAGGAGGTGCTGCCCAAATTTTTAGAAAATATTTTTAAAAAAGATTTTATAAAGTTTCGAATAAATCTATTTTTTCCAAACTTTGGTCTTTGCAAAACAATTAGATTTGTTGGTTTTGTGGATTATGTATCACCTTCGGGCGACGACCTTATCGGTCTATGGGCCCTAGCGAAATGCAAACGAAACCGACATTTTCGGACGTTGAGGCATAAGCTAGAATGCAACATGAACTTTGGACCAAGTCTGAGACTTACCATATTTTTTATATTTTACAAATAATTATTATTTTAGAGCGTGTTACTGGCCAATAGTATTTAGGTGCAGGACCTCGGCCTGCTGAATGGACCGCTTTCGGCGTTCAAAGTTCACCAACAATTTAATTATTTTAATTCATTTAATTTATGTAAAGTGTTGTAAGGGCATAAGCCCAGTCTTTATTTCTTTCTCTGTGGTTTTGTAATTGTATAGTATAGTTTTGGTTGCTTTTTGGTTTTTTTGGTTTCGTTAGTTATCGATAAACGCTTAGAATAATAAATTGAATATTTATTTTATATAGAAAATTAAATAAATCTTCCCACATTTAGTTAATAATAAAATATAAGTTTGTATTATTTAAACAAATTCACGCTTTTTTATTTAAAGAAAAATCTAGTTTTAGATATATTACAAAATACAAAATTTTGCCAAATAATCGAAAAATACGAATTTTCCCAATAAATGTTAACTTGACTTTTATTTCGTTAAATTAATGATTTTAAATCGCATCGATAAACGTGTTATGATAGAATAACATAAAACTTGACTATGATCAATTTTAGAGATTGTAACTAGCACACCTAGATATGGTTCAATGATGACGGTTCTAAGTAAGAACTTCTCAACTGTAGGATTTCGAGGACAAGTTTGACTTTTCCGGTACCGACTTCCAATCCAGTCAAAAACCAAGGCAAGTACAATTATGTTTGTTTTTCAGTTTAATTAGTAATTGTAATATTGCAAGCTTAAACCACATTGCTACACGAAACTCTCTCCTAGAGCATTGATTGTTATTGATTGTGGGATATTGGGGGAGTAGTGTAGTATTTTATGACTAATACCTTCATATTGCATAATTGTACGAGCTTACCCCTCTTCATACAGGGATAAGCCGTATCGTATCACTAGGATACTATTGTACAACCCAAGCCGGTCATAAGCATTACATACTCAAATCATATTATTTTCAATTGTGGAAAATTGCTGGAAAATATTTTTCAAGTATTTCAAACTGTTTAAAATTGCAAATTTCTAATTATTAGTTGAATTGTTAGATATTCATAATTTTACTTTGCTCCTTTCCTGACTGGATCCCCACCCCCAATAGGTCCCATTGATGAAGCTGAGCTATTGATTAATAGCTATTACGATCCTGGGCTTTACCCAACTGTGCTGCCAGAGTCCCAATCGAGGACGTTGATCTCGGGGCTGATGAGCCAACTTTCTAGATGATGATATTTTCTTGTTAGTTATTATGTTTGAATTTAAGACAGTTTATTTTATTTTTATATTATCAGATCTATCTTTCTGTTGGACAAAGTTTTTAATATTCGTAATTTTAGAAGTTGTGACAAAAATATTATGTTATTGAGATTACCTGCAAGTGGATACAGCTTACTGCCATCGTCTCACAACGGTGCAGGCTGGGCATGATCCGATTCGACCCAACAATTTGGGATCGGGTCGTGACATATTTTTAATGGTGGCCCATGCAGGTCTGACCAAAAACTTAGGTAAACATATCTAGAAACAATTAGAATACTAGAACATTAAATTATCACAAAATAGGACCGAAATATATTATAAATAAATATTTTGTTTGTTATAGACTGTTAGGCTACCTTGCTTATGTTTTGCAATCCTAAACCTTCCACAGTATGGCCACGGACAAGACCAATACTGATGGCGATGGGTTGTCATCACCCAATCACAACCCACCTCCTCAATCAAGTCCGGATCCTACACCTCGATAGCTGACCGATTGTCTCCATAATGCACCAGCACCCCGTAGATTTTACACTACTACTCAAGTGACAGATCCTACATCTTCTTGGACTGAACAGCAAGCCCCTGCAGAAGTGTCCGATCCAGCTGCCCCACCAGTGCCCGTGGACCCCACCGACCTCGTAGGCCTGTTACGAGGAGTGCTTGAGGCCCAGAGAGTCCAAGCTGAAGCTCATCGCGAACAGACTGCGATTATGAGAGAAGGCATGGAGAATGCCCACAATGTGGCTATGGCTGTCCTCGAGAGAGGAGAAGTAGCACAATCGGAACCAAGGCCTGCTAAAGTCAGAGATATTGAGAAATTCAAGAAGTTGGGTCCTCGATCCTTCAAGGGAACCGAAGGAATTATCTATGCTGACGAATGGATCGACAGCATGGAGCGTCTCCTCAGTGTCGCTCGACTTCCTGATGACCTCCAAGTTGAAGCTGTGAGACTCTAACTGCTTGATGTAGCAAGCACCTGGTATCGGAATGAACCCCGACTCCAGGACATGCAGCTTGACTGGAACACCTTCAAGAGGTTGTTCCGCAGGAAGTTCTTCCCAATATCAGAGTTGCGGAAGATGGAAAGACAATTTCAGAATCTGAAGCAAGGAAATATGACGGTTGGTGAATATGCGGCAGAGTTTGGTCAACTTAGTCGCCTTGCCAAGAACTTGGTTGCTGACCCCGTCGATCATGCTGAAAGATTCAGGTATGGACTGAGGGAAGAGATTCGCACTCCTGTGATCATATGCGGCGTCAAGACGTACGAAAGGATCCTAATACAAGCTCAGGATATAGAGAAGAGTCAGCCTGCTCGTTCAAAGAGGGAGTATTCTGGAACTAGCAACTTCCAGATTAACCAGAAGAGGCCCAACCACAACAATAACAACAGGCCTTCTCACCACCAGCAGCAGCACCATCAAGCGAGGACCAATGACAAAGCGCCTCAGAAGCAGATTTTTGTCTACAATTTCTGTAAGAGGTCGGGGCATCATGCGAACATCTGCATGAAAAGGCTATGATACTGCCTAGTTTATGGGTCTGCCACCCACCAAGCGAGGGACTGCCCTACGACATTCAACTGGACCGAAATAACACAGCAGTAGGCTCCCCTACCCACTCAGCAACAACAGTTTGGGCAACACCAACAGAAGACTGGGCGAGCCTTTGCCCTAACAACAGACGAACAGGAGCCAGAGCAGGAACCTACCGCCGATGTCATCACAGGTTCTATTTATGTGCAATCGCATCCTGTTTTAGTATTATTTGATTCGGGTGCATCACACAGTTTTATAGCAAAAAAATTTATCTCTGTACACCACCTATTTACAGGATTTAGCAAGAAGATATGTAGAGTTATGACTGGTGGTGGACCCATACCCATCACTGAGACCTGTAACTGCCCTATAACTATCTCAGGACACAAATTCTTAGCACCCTTACTTGTGATGCCCTTACCTAACTATGATGTAGTCCTAGGAATGGACTGGTTAAGTAAGCAGCATGCGCTGATAGATTGTCACAGAGGATGTGTAGTCTTCAGCCCACCTGGAGAGCCAAAGTTTGAAATCTCTCAAGCCCTGAAAGGTATGGAGGGTATTACCTACTCCTCTATCATCGAAGAACCCGGACCTCCTCATCCTATCATAGTAGAATTCATGGACGTCTTCCCTGGTAGTCTTCCAGGATTGCCCCCGGATCGAGATGTGGAATTCACCATCGACCTAGTTCCCGGCTCTTCCCCTATTTCTTGAGGATGCTACAGAGTCAACCCTAAGGATGCCAAGGAAATGAAGGACCAGATCAATGAGCTGAAGGCCTTTGGATTTATCAGAGATGGAGCCTCATCCTGGAGAGCACCTGTCTTGTTCGTACCCAAGAAGGATGGGACTGTGCGGATGTGCATTGACTACCGGGTGCTGAACAACATCACCATCAAGAACAAGTACCCTCTGTCCCGGATCGATGACCTGTTTGATCAACTAAGTGGAGCTAAGGTATTCTCGAAGATAGACCTTAGATCTGGCTACCATCAAATCAAGGTCAAGAAGAAGGATATTCCAAAGACAGCATTTAACACCAAATATGGTCAGTATAAATTTTTGGTCATGCCGTTTGGATTTATGAATGCCCCTGCGGTATTCATGAACCTTATGAACAAGGTCTTCCATGAATATCTGGATCAGTTTGTTGTTGTCTTCATCGATGACATCCTGATCTACTCGAAGACCGAAGAAGAGCATGAAGAGCACCTGAAGAAAGTTCTGGGAACCTTAAGGAAGGAGAAGCTCTATGGTAAGCTATCTAAATGTAAATTCTTCTTAGACAAGATGGATTTTCTAGGCCATGTTGTCACAGGGGAAAGAATTTCGGTAGACCCAAAGAAGATAGCTGTTATTGAGAAGTGGAGTACACCAAGTTCAGTTGCTGAAATCAGAAGTTTTTTGGGCTTAGCTGGCTTCTACCAAAAATTCGTGAAGGACTTCGCCAGGATTGCTGAGCCAATGACGAAGCTCACAAGGAAGAACGAAAAATTTGTGTGGACTGAAGCTTGCCAATTAGCATTTGAGGAACTGAAGAAGAGACTTACAATGGCACCGATACTTGCGCTACCCGCAGGTACCGACGGTTTCTCAATTTACAGTGATGCTTCTGGTAAAGGATTGGGTTGTGTTCTTCAACAACACGGAAAAGTAATTTCTTACGCATCTAGGCAATTACGGACTCTTGAGAAAAACTATCCCACGCATGATTTAGAGCTTACAGCAGTTATATTTATACTGAAGCTGTGGAAGCATTACCTCTATGGAGAGAGAGTGGAAATATTTACAGACCATAAAAGTCTTAAATATGTTTTCACTCAGAATGAGCTGAACATGCGACAGAGACGATGGCTGGAGCTGATAAAAGATTTTGACATCGACCTGCAGTATCATCCGGGTAAGGCTAATGTTGTTGCAGATGCACTTAGTCGATACCCGATGGCAATATTTTTGACCAAGGAGAGGCATTTACTAGAAGACATAGAGAAGCTTGGATTGGAGATTGTACGGCCTGAAGAGGAAATAAAGAAACTGGGACGAAAATCCATTGTACCTGGAGATGATTCATCAATAATACAGTTGGAAGTGCATTCAAGTCTGATAGACAGAGTCAAGGAGACACAATTCCAAGATGAGGCGCTTTGCAAACCCAGAGATAAAGTGCTGGCAGAAATACTTGAAGGATTCTCAATCGCCAGCGACGGAGCATTGAGGTATGGTACGATACTTTGCGTACCAACTGGCGAACTAAGGAATGAGCTGACGCAAGAAGCACACCAGTCATAGTATTCCATACATCCAAGAGCTAATAAAATATATCAGGATATGTATACGGTAGTATGGTAGTACGGAATGAAGAAGGACGCATCCAGGTATGTGACTAGATGCTTAATTTGTCAACAAGTAAAAGCTAGCAGACAGAGACCAGCAGGACTGTTGCAGTCGCTAGACATCCCAGAGTAGAAATGGAAACACATAACGATGGACTTTGTGTCAGGATTGCCTCGATCCCAAGGAGGAAAGGATGCCATTTGGGTTATTGTGGACCGACTGACTAAGTCAGCTTACTTTATCCCCTTCAAGGTTGGTCTATCCACCGAAAAGTTGGCAGCACTGTACATACAGCATATCTGCAGGATTCATGGAATTTCGATAAGTATCGTATCTGACGGGGATACCAGATTCACCTCTCACTTCTAGAAGAGCTTGCACGACAGTTTAGGAACACAATTGAAGTTCAGCACCGCCTACCCTCCCCAGACTGACGGACAATCGGAGAGAACAATCCAAAAGCTAGAGGACATGCTAAGATCATGCATCTTGGAATTTGGAGGGTCTTGGGAAGACCACTTGTACTTGGTAGAATTCTCATACAACAACAGCTATCAAGCTAGCATCGGTATGACTCCGTTCGAGGCACTTTATGGACGTCGTTGCCACACTCCACTTGCTTGGGACGACGTAGGAGAAAGAGTATTGCTTGGACCTGAGATGGTGATCGATGCAGCAGAGAAGGTAAAGATAATCAGAGACAAACTCGGGATTGCTCAGAACAAACAGAAGCATTGGGCTGATAGCAGTCGTCGACCACTGGAGTTCGAAGCAGGAGATAGTGTCTTCGTCAAGATTTCCTCTACCAGAGAAACTATCAGATTTGGCGGAGCAGGAAAGCTGAGCCCCAGGTACATCGGCCCATTCGAAGTTTTGAGCCGAGTCAGAGAAGTAGCGTACCGATTAGCTCTACCAGCTATCTTGAGGGCGTGCACAACGTCTTCCACGTTTCACAGCTCAGGCACTACATTCTGGATCCGAGCCACATCTTGGACCATTCAGAGCTGGAGATTGGACCCAGCCTCACAGTACCAGAGAAACCAGGGGCAATTTTAGACAGAGGTGAGAAAAAAACTAGGAATTCTGTGACGCCGATAGTCAGATTGATGTGGCAGCACAACTCCCCAGGCGAATCTACCTGGGAGCGAGAAGATGAGATGCAAGAACAGTATCTGTATCTATTTGAGACCTGAGGTACCTCCTAACCCCATCCTTTAATTTCGAGGACGAAATTTCTTAAGGAGGGAAGGTTGTGAAACCCGTAATTTCTTATTTAGTACTGAGCCTCAGTCTTTTGCATCTTCTGCGCTTTGGCGAAGGAATGTCTTCAGCTGAGATTTTTTATGCTTCTACAACCACTTAGGTATCTCAAGATACCATCAATCTATTCCTAAGACACTAATCCTAGTATCCCAAGATACTTCTAGATAGGACACTAACATATCCTAAAGTACTAAGATATACCAACTCACTAACTATCTTAACTTTCCAGATATCTCTAACATATAACTCTAACATCTAACCAGCTATCTAACTATCTTAACATTCTACCAATACCTTATTACCTTACCCTTATGTTAGGTAATTCCCATTACCTAGATAATACCTTAGATATCTAGTATCTATCCATATACCCCAAGCTACTAGCTAACCAATATCTTAACATCTAACCTTAGTATCTAGGTAAACTGTGAAACCCGCAATTTCGAGATTTACTGGATTTTCGAATTTGATTGCACTTTGTAATTGATTGGTTATATTTTTGTTAATTTATTATTATTAGTCAATTAGGAAAATTGTATTTAAAAAAATTAATCCCTGGATTTTGATTGACTGGCTGGACCCGTCCTGTTCCTGTGTTCGAACCGAATCCAATCTCGATTTATTTCGAAACCAACTTTTAATCCTTTATATATATTTATATATATTATTTTCCTTTCTAAAGAAAGAAACTTTCTTTCTAAAACAACTCTTTTTTTCTCTAACTCTTACTCTTTCCCCTTCCCTGTCCGTTCACAACCGAGCTCGTGACCCCGGCCTCCCGAAACGGCTGAGCCTCCTCCCCTTTCGAAACTCCCGACCCTTCATTTCCCCTCTCGTAACCCCCAAACACCTATCTTATATAAACTCCTCTTCCACTCCTTTCTCCTCATCTCAAATCCCTAGCCATTTCCAAATCCGTGCCCTAGCAGTGCTCTGGCGGCCTTCCGACACCGATCCCCTACGAGTCAGCCCGACCCGAGCCGCCCAGGCCAGCGCCCCTCCGCCCGAGGCCAGCGCTCTTCTTCCCGAGCCGGCGACCCCGTAGCCTCTGTCCCCGCAGCCGGGGCCGACCGCGGGCCACCAAGCCTCCTATGCGCGTCCCTCCGGCCCCGAGCCCCTGTCCGCGTCCGTCCGACGCAGTCGACCCCTGTCGTTCTCAATTCGTTGTTCCAGTGCCCGGCTTGTTGTCCCGATCCATTATTTCGGTTTCACGTGGCCCGATCCCGCTGTCCGTGTGTTTTGGGATTTTTCAAGTTCGCATGATTTTAATTTTTCTCTATTTTTATCTGAGAGCTCTAGCCGAGCACCCAAGGTATATTTTCGTGTCCCTGTGTCCCTCCCGTAGAGTCGATGATGACTCGGTCTCAATCCTGCTATGGGATTCGATTGTTGCATATTTAGTTCTGATTTCTATGTTGAAATTTGTTCGTTGGATTTTTTGATTTTAATTCAGAATTTATGCTATGAATTTGGGTTTCGTATTCTGATTTCTATTCGGATTTAGTTCTGTTATTCCCGAATTCGATTTGGAATAGTCCGTTCTGAAAATTGGTTTTCGATTTTGAGTTCGATAGACTATGAGTTCGGATTCTCGGATTTAGGTTCTGTTGTTTTTGGAACACATGTATAGGTGGCTTAAGCTCTGTTGATTCATTCTTGTATGTATATATATATATATATATATATATATATATATATATATATATGGCATAAAGATGGGAAGAGGAAGTGGCAGCGACAGCCGCGCGGCCCCCGCTCGTCGGAGGAGCCCCCTCCGTTCGCCGTAGCCACCGGCCTCCCCCCTGTGGCCGGGTGGTTCCTCTGGCCGGCCGGCCCCCTCCGGCTGGCCGCCGTCCCGGGCTTCTTTTTCCCACTGGGTGCCCCAACCCAATCTCCTTTTCCCCGTCCCCCCGTCGGTCGGGACACGCTTCTTCCGCCTGGCCGGGCGTCTTTCCGCCGAGCTGTTTTCCTCCTACATTTCCCCTCCTCCCCTTTCCCTTCGGCATCGCCGTTCCCGGCACTCCCGGGCGAGGCGTCGGGCATCCTGCCCTCCTCCGCCGCCGGTTGCTCCCCCGGGGGCTCAGCGCCATTGGGCTCCTCGTCGAGTGTCGGCCCCTCCCGCCAACCCCCTTGGTTCCCCTCCGGACCCATCCCTCCTTGGCCCTCGGCCGGAGCCGTGCCAGGCTCCGTCAGGCGTGCCCCTTCTCCTCCGGTGGACCTCCCACTCGTCGCACCTTCTGCCGTGCCACCTCTCCCGGCGTGGCCCAGCTCCGTCCACTCCCTCATGTGCTCGCCTTCCCTGGTCGCGCCCTCTGCAGGGCCCTCAACCCCTTCCGGCCGTGGAGGATCCTCCTTCCCCTCTCCTGCCTCTACCTCCGGTGCAGCGTCAGCTTTCCCGGCCGCTCCCTCCTCGTGGCCCAACTCCGCTCACTCCCTCTTGGGCTCGTCTTCGCTGGCCGCTCCCACATCGTGGCCCTCAACCCCCTCCGGCCGTGGAGGATCCTCCTCCCCCTCACCGGCCTCCGTCTCCGGCCCAGCGGCAGATTCCCCGCCTCCTGCCTCGGCCACCTCCTCGACGACCTCTGCCGTCCAGGCTTCTCCCTTGGTGGCGGCGCTCCCCCTGCGAGACCCTCTCTTGGGCTCTCGTGGCAGTCCGACGGCCCACGGCGCGAGAGCCAATGGCGGTCTGCCTTCCTGCGGCGTCGCCCCCCCCTCCCGGCCGCTCATCAGCCTCTTCCTCCTTCGTCGTCCCCCCACGACGAGTTTCCCGCCATCCGGCGTTCCCTACGCCGCATGTTGGCACCTCGCCGGTGATTTCCCACGCCTGCCCGGAGGTCGAGGTCCTGCTCCCGCTCCCTACCCGTCGTTATCGACCCCCTCCCCCGGCGGCCGCGCCCCCCTCTCCCTCCCCTGGCTTCTCTTCCCTTTCCGGCGATCCGTCCCTAGCAGTGGGAGGTCTGGGTTTCCCCGTGGGAGCCTCCGTCCTCCTCCCCCTCGTCTTTCTAACCATCGTCGGGCGGGTCCCACTCGCCGGAGCTTCCTTCTCCTGTCCATGCGAGCCTCCGCTCCTACCGCCGGAGCCCCACCCGACGGAGACCCTCCGCTCTTTCTCGGCCTGCCGGAACCTGCCTCCGGTTACTGTCACTCCCCGATCCTGGAATACGTATTTTAATACGTAAACCGATAAATTGTATTTACCTTGTATTTATACTATATTTATTATGCTGTATTTCTTCATGCATCTTCTAAAATAATATTTTGTAATTTATTTTCTGCATTTGGGCCTACAGTTTTGGCTCATTTGGAAAACCTATTTTTGGTTCACCCATGGTTCATCATGAACCCTTTGGTTCATCATGAACCCTTGGGTTCAAGATTATAAATATAACTCATCTCATTCTCTCTCCTCTCATTTATTTTCCTCCACCAACCAAATATTTCCTCCATCAACCAAGGCAAGTACCAACTTGCTCAAGAGATGGATCCATAATTTTGTCAATGATTTCTTGTAAAACTATTTGCCAAAACATGTTCTTCTCCTCAATCTATACTAGTTTAGAACTTGAAAAATTTTATTTTGAAGCTTTGATTTTTGTAGATCTAAGTTTTAATCATTTTCGGATTTCCTTGGTCTTGATCTATTTTCGTTGGGGTTTTGTGGGTTTTGATACTTCCATGTGGAAGAGAATTCCATTTCACCCAAGATGGAACTTTGGAAATCCGGATTTGGAGTTCGGATGGCCAAGTTGTGATGCTTTGAAGCTTTGGGTTCATCCATGGTGTTCTTGCTGTTTGGAGAAGACAGTGAGCAGTGTGCAGAGCTTCTTAGCTCACGCCACTGAGCTGCATGCGCTCCTTAGCGCTGCGTACGCAGGCTTGGGTACGCTTCCTGTTGGAAGCGTGTCCCTTGCGTGCGTGACTTTTCACGTACGCTGTCCCTTGCTTGCGTGACTTTTCACGTACGCTGTCTCTTGTGTGCGTGACTTTTCACGTACGCCGTCTCTTACATGCGTGACTTTTCACGTACGCTGTCTCTTGCGTACGTGACTTTTCACGTACGCTGTCTCTTGTGTGCGTGACTTTTCACGTACGCGGTCTCTTGCGTGCGTGACTTTTCACGTACGCTGTCTCTTGTGTGCGTGACTTTTCACGTACGTCGTCTCTTGCGTGCGTGACTTTTCACGTACGCTGTCTCTTGCGTGCGTGACTTTTCACGTACGCTGTCTCTTGTGTGAGCCTGCATAACTTTTCACGTACGCTGCCTTGAGTGAGCCTGCGTGACTTTTTACGTACGCTGCCTTGAGTGAGCCTGCATGACTTTTCACGTACGCTGCTCTCATGCGTGCATGACTTTTCACGCACGCAGCTCCCCTTGAGCGTGCGTGCTTTTGTGCGTACGCTTTTGATATTTTATCAGATATTATATGCCCATTTTATATCCTTACGCCTTTTGTCCCGAGCATGATATGAGCTCCAATGAGATCTCGGTGAACAAGTGTTCCAACCTGATACATGTACCTGAATGTTCTAGTTCTTGTTCATGCTCGACAAATGACTCGTAACTCCACGTGACGTATTTGCAATGATGCATTACACTAAGGAGGATAGAACATGTTGACATACTGATTGACATGGATCCTCACTTAGGGTACTCGTACTATAGTACGACCTTTTAGGGGGATAATCATGCAGGCCACAGCATGAGAGTCCAAGATTTTACCTAGGGTTAAACTAGGCAACTAAATATACTAGATGCATGGGGAGGGCAGAATCCCGAGATCGTGTTACACCAGCCGCCTTGAGATATTGTCTTGACGTGCCGGCTGGTCTCCACGGATACTGTGTCATCCGCAACGAGTGGATGACTGTATCCGATTAATTCCCGTTATATACTACATGTTTTGGCAAGGTGGCCTTACGAGGGACCTGTGCTCAATAACACCTGTCTACGCGAACCCCTGGGTTGGCTAGCCTTGCTGGAAAGATACGATCTGAGGATTTTCTAATAACATAACGCGAGGATAACCTCGTCCCACTATAAACTCGTAGACTTGATTGGCCGTGAATATGACTTGCATGTATCCTATTACCTTCCGCGAATAACCGAGGAAAGCGGACTGTTGTGGTACGTGATCCAACCCATGTTCTTGTTTGATTGTTGGGTTGGTTATCGTACTATAATAGGCTGTGGACCGAAGTTATGAACGGAAGAATTATTCTGGTTGTGAAGTGTTACTTCTGTGAATGACTGAGGAACATGGTCTATCATGGTACAAGATCCAACCCATGTTCTTGTTTGATTGTTGGGTTGGATATTGTGCTGCGATAGGCTATCGACCAAAGTCAGGATCAGGAGATTTTCTTGTTTATACCTTTTAACTTATGTGAAAGTTATAAAGTACGACACGTCCCGACTCCATGCGGCACCTTTTGTCCTTGTTTGGTTGTAAGGGTGCCATATGGGCTCGAAGATGTTGCGCCACCCTATAATAGTAGCATAAGTATTACTATTATCAGTCATTCTATTAGCTGAGTTTTTAATCTTAACTCTTGTGCCCCTTTGGCGGTACTTGCTATTCGGGGCTGATCCCGCTGGTTTTGTTTGGCCAGATCTCGTAGCAGAGCTGGAGGACACGATCTTCCTTCCTGACATCCATGGTGCATACTAGGAGCATGGCGGTCCGGGGACTCGAGTGGGTTTCTTCTCCACCACTCCTGCTTATACTTTTGCGGTATTTAGCCACCGGCACCTGTTAGCCGGATTACTTGATATTTTGTGTCAGTACATAATTGTAATTAAACAGACTGCAGCTGTGTATAATTTTGTACTCCTGACTCTCTGAGATAGCTAAATTATAAAGCTAGTCTCTTATGGCCATTTTGATGAAGCGTCGGGGATGCCTTACTGCTTTATCTTTAATGTTCATTTAATTGCTGATGTGACTTGATTGATTGAGACATAGAACTCTGTGGGACCATAGGAGAATTGATTGTAGCATGTACCCCTCGTCTCTCGACAGCCACGATCGCCGTATGACGTTACGTACCTCATATGGAGTAGCTGGCCTAGTCCGTCTCCGTATTTCGGTACTGGGGCGTGACAAGGTTTTAGTGGTAGCCCATGCAGGTCTGATTTTCAGACTTATGGGGTATTGCGAATTATTAGGAGTCTCAATCAAAAAAACTTGTTCCCCTTGAAATTCTGTTTCAAATTCTCTATCCTTGCCTTGATCTCTAACCTGACTTGCATCCTCGAAATCTTCCTCGTCCGGACTTGATAATCTTATACCTTTCTCTATAGGGATGCTTCATTCTCAGTAGCGGGTGAGGCCCATGAGGAAGAGCAGCAAGAGCATGGCTAGACTGGGTAGCAATAGGGGAGAGAACCTTCTCCAGTGCAGGCACGAGCAAAAGTGGGACCAGAGGCAGTGGAGCCGCGGGTTACTGAGGCTCCTGTAGCACCAGCAGCGACAGCAGTACCAGACACTGTAGCACTCCTGGAGATCATCCGGGGGTTTCTTGTCACTAACCAACAGCAACAGACTCAGCAGCAGGAGCAGAACGTGTTGTTGAACCAGGGGATTCAATTAGCTCTTGAGAGGAGTGTCGGAGCTGACTCGGGAGCATCAGGAAGGTTTCGTCGCTTGAACCCGAGGTATTTTGATGGCACGGAGGATGTCATCACTGCGGATGCCTGGATTCAAGACATCGAAGCCATTCTTGTGGCAGCCAAGGTTCCAGATGATGAGAAGGTTGATCAGGTCAAACTGGTACTTCAGGATCTTGCCCGCGATTGGTGGGCCTCAGAAAAAGTTGGTACAAGACGCCCTGTTCGTTGGACCACCTTCAGTGACAGATTCAAGGCCAAGTATTTTGGCGTAGTGGCTTGATATGAGCTCCAGCAAAAGTTTATCAGTCTCAAGCAAGCAGGCAAGACCGTAGATGGGTATGCAGCAGAGTTCTGCAGATTGTATCGTTTCGTACCAGCAATGGTGGCAACGGAGCCAGAAAAAGCTATGAGGTTCCAGCAGGGACTTCATTTGGAACTATTACAGCTTGTGGAAGGACACGACTACCAGACGTTTGACGCTGTTTTGACGGCAGCTCGAAGGCACGAGCTTACCCAGCAGAGGTTGGCATCGAGGACAGGAGGTCAGAAAAGATCTCATTCCCAGGTTGGAGGAGGAGCAATGCAGCGAACATCGATACCAACACCCGGTGTTCGTATTCATGAGGCAGGAACGCCGCGGAGGACGGCCGTGTCGACTAATACAACACCAGCTCAACATCAGCAGCCCAGAAACCAGCAGCAACGTTAGGGAGCACCCCAGGGCTGTACCTTCTGTGGGAAGGCAGGGCACACGAGGGAGGTGTGTCGGTCAGCGAATGGCTTATGTTTGAGGTGTGGTCGTGCAGACAACCGTATTTCTACTTGTCCTATGATGCAGAGGCCAGGAGGGCCAGCTCAGCAGTTTCTAGCATTGCCAGCTCCAGTGGCAACCCCGAGTGGAGGGCCAGTATTAGCAGTAAGGCCACTAGCCCAGCGTCTGCCAACGCAGGCTCAGATGTTCCGCCAGGCACAGGAAGCCGAAGGCCCTCAGAGGCGACAACAACATGGTCGAGGAAGGCCGCAACAAGGAGCTCAGTGGGGCCAGGGCCAGGCTCTCACATTATCCTTGGAAGAGGCTCTAGCGTCTAGTGACGTGGTGGCAGGTAAAATTCTCGTCACCTCATTTTCTGCTGTAGCATTATTTGATTCAGGCGCTACTCATTCATTCATCTCTGCACAATATGCTACACGGATAGGATTAGAGTTTGAGGCATTGCCGGAGAGGATGGATATACTCACCGGCAATGGGCTCGTAGAAGTTAGCAGAGTGCACTTTTCATGTCCGGTAGAGGTGTGTGGGCATTTACTGCCCGCATCATTGATTGAATTCCCTATGGGGAATTTTGATGTTGTTCTTGGCATGGACTGGTTGAGAGACAGTCATGCGATAATTGATTGTAGAGAAGGTAGGGTCATATTCAGCGTTCCTGGGATGGAACAGTTCATCTTTACTCGAACCTTGAAGAATCATGCCGGAGGCGTCAGCTCAGCAGCAGTGTCAGAGCCAGGACAGATTCCAAGAGTGGTCGAAGATTTTCTCGACGTCTTCCCTGATGAGCTCCCAGGGATATCTCCCGTCAGAGAGGTAGAATTTAGCATTGAGTTGAACCCTGGAACGAGGCCTATCGCAGACAGAGTTTACCGGATGTCGCCATCAGAACAGGATAAGTTGTATCAACATGAAGAAGAGTTGAAGTCTAAGGGATTCATCCGAGACAGCAAATCGCCCTGGGCCGTACCAGTGATTCTAGTTCCCAAGAAGGATGGGTCGACGAGGATGTGCATCGACTACCGCAAGCTGAATGCAGTAACAATGAAGAATAAGTACCCACTACCAAGGATCGATGACCTGTTTGACCAGTTGAGTGAGGCCAGCATTTTTTCCAAGATCGATCTTCGGTCGGGATACTATCAAGTAAGAGTCCGGGAGCAAGACATACCGAAGACAGCATTCAGATCTAGATATGGACATTATGAGTTTTTAGTAATGCCCTTTGGACTAACCAACGCCCCCGCAGTATTCATGGATTTAATGAACCGCATCTTTCTGCCGTTTTTGGATAAATTTGTGGTGGTGTTCCTAGATGACATCCTTGTCTATTCCAGCAGTGAAGATGAGCATGAGAAACATCTTAGGACTATCTTGCAGACATTGAGGGAGCATCAACTTTATGCGAAGCGTGACAAGTGTGAATTCTGGTTAGATCACATTTTGTTCCTGGGGCATGTAATTTCTGGGGCAGGAGTGTCAGTGGATCCAAAAAGATTGAGGCCGTAGAGCATTGGCTAGTCCCGAGAACGGTAACAGAAGTGCAAAGTTTCTTCGGATTAGCTGGTTACTACAGAAGGTTCGTGGCGGACTTTGCCAGGATCTCAGCGCCCTTAACGCGTTTGATGCACAAGGACGTAGAGTTTGTTTGGTCAGCTAGCTGTCAGGCATCATTTGAAGAATTGAAGAAGAGATTGATCTCAGCCCCGATCTTGACGCTTCCAGTAGGAGCGGGAGGCTTTACAGTATATTGTGACGCATCAGGGAAGGGTCTTGGATGTGTATTGATGCAGCACGGAAAAGTGATAGCATATGCGTCTCGGCAGCTTCGAGACCATGAGAAGAATTACCCGACTCACGATTTGGAGTTAGCAGCTGTGGTGTTTTCACTCAAGTTGTGGAGGCATTATTTATACAGAGATCGGGTAGAGATCTATACTGATCATAAGAGTTTGAAATATGTATTCACGCAGCGAGATTTGAACATGAGGCAAAGAAGATGGTTAGAACTACTGAAGGATTTTGACTTAGATCTTCAATATCATCCAGGCAAGGCGAATATAGTTGCAGATGCACTGAGTAGGAGAGGCAGTGCCTATATCTTGACCTCGCAGAAGCATATTTTAGAAGACCTTCAGAGTATGGGAATCGAAGTAGTTTTGCCAAGGGATATAGGGAGAATGACCAGTATACAAGTTCAGTCAACTTTAGTAGAGAGGATAAGGGCAGCACAAGCAGGAGATCCACGGATTCAGAAGTTGCGGTCGGAGTGTGAATCAGGTCGTAGGAAGGAGTTAGTGATTCATGAAGATGGTACGCTCAGGTTTGGAAACAGACTTTGTGTACCGAGTGGAAACCTTCGGCAAGAAGTCATGTCCGAAGCTCATAGTTCTATTTACTCCATTCATCCAGGAGGAACGAAGATGTATCAAGATATCAGGCAGTACTTTTGGTGGAATGGCATGAAAAGAGAGATAGCGAGATTTGTATCCAAGTGTCTGGTATGTCAGCAGGTGAAGGCCGAACAACAGAGACCAGCAGGATTGCGACAGCCGCTTCCTATTCCAGAATAGAAATGGGAGCACATTACGATGGATTTTGTGACCGGTTTACCTAGATCCCCGACTGGTAAGAATGCAGTCTGGGTAATAGTAGATCGACTCACGAAGGTCGCTCATTTCCTTTTCTTCCGAGTTGGATAGACTACTCGGCAGTTAGCAGAAATGTACATAAAGCAGATAGTAAGACAGCATGGTGTTCCAGTTAGTATAGTATCAGATCGGGATACGCGGTTTACTTCCCATTTTTGGCGGAGCTTGCACCAAAGTTTGGGAATCAAGTTAAGATTCAGTACTGCTTATCATCCACAAACCGACGGGCAATCAGAAAGAACCATCCAGACGTTAGAAGATATGCTACGGGCGTGTACCTTGGATTTTAGCGGGTCTTGGGAGGATCACCTTCATCTAGTGGAGTTCTCCTATAACAACAGCTATCAGGCTAGCATTCAGATGGCCCCGTTCGAAGCATTGTACGGAAGGAACTGCAGGTCCCCTTTGGCATGGGATGACGTCGGAGAACGGAAGATGTTGGGGCCAGAGATGATCACGCAGACTGTGGAGATAGTTAAGTTGGTCAGAGAACGCCTTCGAGTTGCGCAGGACCGACATCGTCTTGGGCAAATCAGCATCGTAGGCCTCTAGAGTTCAGAGTTGGCGACCAACTGTTTCTACGAATTTCGCCTACTCGGGGTATCATCAGATTTGGAACCCGAGGAAAGCTTAGTCCAAGATACGTTGGTCCTTTTAAGATTCTCGCTCGGGTAGGAGATGTGGCTTATCGACTTGCCCTTTCGCCTTCGTTAACTGGCATATATGATGTGTTTCATGTGTCCCAATTATGTGGATATGTCCCGGATCCGAGTCATGTCCTCGATCATTCTGAGTTAGTCGTTGGTACCGACCTAACTTACAAGGAACAACCCGTATCTATTTTAGACCGGCGAGAGAAGGTACTCAAGAATCGGACGATAAGCCCTGTCCGTATTTTTTAGAACCGTCACTCTTCGGAAGAGTCAACCTGGGAGCGCGAGGACGAGATCAGATCTTGGTATCCGTATTTGTTTGACTAATGAGGTATACTTTTATGCCTTATTGACATGATTCCATGCTTTTCTGCACCTGCTTGTTTTGTACTTTGTGATGTATGATAATAACTGCTATGATAGTTAATTGTATATGATTGTGCCTTACTTGTCCTGATTTCACTATCCTGTCTTGGCGGGAATTCCGAGGACGAAATTTTTCTAAGAAGGGTAGAGATGTCACTCCCCGATCTTGGAATACGTATTTTAATACGTAAACCGATAAATTGTATTTACCTTGTATTTATACTATATTTATTATGTTGTATTTCTCCATGCATCTTCCAAAATAATATTTCGTAATTTATTTTCTGCATTTGGGCCTACAGTTTTGGCTCATTTGGGAAACCTATTTTTGGTTCACCCATGGTTCATCATGAACCCTTTGGTTCATCATGAACCCTTGGATTTAAGATTATAAATACAACTCATCTCATTCTCTCTCCTCTCATTTATTTTCCTCCACCAACCAAATATTTCCTCCATCAACCAAGGCAAGTACCAACTTGCTCAAGAGATGGATCCATAATTTTGTCAATGATTTCCTACAAAACTATTTGCCAAAACATGTTCTTCTCCTCAATCTATACTAGTTTAGAACTTGGAAATTTCCATTTTGAAGCTTTAATTTTTGTAGATCTAAGTTTTAATCATTTTCGGATTTTCTTGATCTTGATCTATTTTCGTTGGGGTTTTGTGGGTTTTGATGCTTCCATGTGGAAGAGAATTCCATTTCACCCAAGATGGAACTTTGGAAATCCGGATTTGGAGTTCGGATGGCCAAGTTGTGATGCTTTGAAGCTTTGGGTTCATCCATGGTGTTCTTGCTATTTGGAGAAGACAGTGAGCAGTGTGCAGAGCTTCTTAGCTCACGCCACTGAGCTGTGCGCGCTCCTTAGCGCTGCGTACGCAGGCTTGGGTACGCTTCCTGTTGGAAGCGTGTCCCTTGCGTGCGTGACTTTTCACGTACGCTGTCCCTTGCGTGCGTGACTTTTCACGTACGCTGTCTCTTGTGACCGTGACTTTTCACGTACGCCGTCTCTTACGTGCGTGACTTTTCACGTACGCTGTCTCTTGTGTGCGTGACTTTTCACGTACGCCGTCTCTTGCGTGCGTGACTTTTTACGTACGCTGTCTCTTGCGTGCGTGACTTTTCACGTACTCTGTCTCTTGTGTGAGCCTGCATGACTTTTTACGTACGCTGTCTTGAGTGAGCCTGCGTGACTTTTCACGTACGCTGCTCTCATGCGTGCGTAACTTTTTACGCACGCAGCTCCCCTTGAGCGTGCGTGCTTTTGTGCGCACGCTTTTGATATTTTATCAGATATTATATGCCCATTTTATATCCTTACGCCTTTTGTCCCGAGCATGATATGAGCACTAATGAGATCTCGGTGAACAAGTGTTCCCACCTGATAAATGTACCTGAATGTCCCAGTTCTTGTTCATGCTCGACAAATGACTCGTAACTCCACGTGGCGTATTTGTAATGATGCATTACACTAAAGAGGATAGAACATGTTGACATACTGGTTGACATGGATCCTCACTTAGGGTACTCGTACTATAGTACGACCTTTTAGGGGGATAATCATGCAGGCCACAGCATGAGAGTCCAAGATTTCACCTAGGGTTAAACTAGGCAACTAAATATACTAGATGCATGGGGAGGGCAGAATCCCGAGATCGTGTTACACCAGCCGCCTTGAGATATTGTCTTGACGTGCCGGCTGGTCTCCACGGATACTGTGTCATCCGCAATGAGTGGATGACTGTATCCGATTAATTCCTGCTATATATTACATGTTTTGGCAAGGTGGCCTTACGAGGGACCTGTTCTCAATAACACCTGTCTACGCGAACCCCTGGGTTGGCTAGCCTTGCTGGAAAGATACGATCTGAGGATTTTCTAATAACATGACGCAAGGATAACCTCGTCCCACTAGAAACTCGTAGACTTGATTGGCCGTGAAAACGACTTGCTTGTATCCTATTACCTTCTGCGAATAACCGAGGGAAGCGGTCTGTTGTGGTACGTGATCCAACCCATGTTCTTGTTTGATTGTTGGGTTGGTTATCGTACTATGATAGGCTGTGGACCGAAGTTATGAACGGAAGAATTATTCTGGTTGTGAAGTGTTACTTCTGTGAATGACTGAGAAACATGGTCTATCATGGTACAAGATCCAATCCATGTTCTTGTTTGATTGTTGCGTTGGATATTGTGCTGCGATAGGCTATCGACCAAAGTCACGATCAGGAGATTTTCTTGTTTATACCTTTTAACTTATGTAAAAGTTATAGAGTACGACACGTCCCGACTCCATGCGGCACCTTTTGTCCTTGTTTGGTTGTAAGGGTGCCATATGGGCTCGAAGATGTTGCGCCACCCTATAATAGTAGCATAAGTATTACTATTATCAGTCATTCTATTAGCTGGATTTTTAATCTTAACTCTTGTGCCCCTTTGGCGGTACTTGCTATTCGGGACTGACCCCGCTGGTTTTGTTTGGCCAGATCTCGTAGCAGAGCCGGAGGACACGATCTTCCTTCCTGACATCCATGGTGCATACTAGGAGCATGGCGGTCCGGGGACTCGAGTGGGTTTCTTCTCCACCACTCCTGCTTATACTTTTGTGGCATTTAGCCACCGGCACCTGTTAGCCGGATTACTTGATATTTTATGTCAGTACATAATTGTAATTAAACAGACTGCAGCTGTGTATAATTTTGTACTCCTGACTCTCTGAGATAGCTAAATTATAAAGCTAGTCTCTCATGACCATTTTGATGAAGCGTCGGGGACGCCTTACTGCTTTATCTTTAATGTTCATTTAATTGCTGATGTGACTTGATTGTTTGAGACATAGAACTCTGTGGGACCATAGGAGACTTGATTGTAGCATGTACCCCCTCGTCTCTCGACAGCCACGATCGCCGTATGACGTTACGTACCTCATATGGAGTAGCTGGCCTAGTCCGTCTCCGTATTTCGGTACTGGGGCATGACAGTTACCCTCATCCCTCTCTCAGCCTTTGCCGCCAGAGTCCCAGCCTCCGGTCACCGCTCTGGGGGGGGCGAGGCTCCTCGAGCCGTGCGCCCCTTCCCTCGGGCAGAGAGCCCCCTACCTCGGTCTGCGCGCTCTCTTCGGACCGTGCGCCCCACTCAACCCCCTCCATCGGGCTGAGCTCCCGTTTAGACCCCCCACCTGCTCGTTTTTAAATTTTCAAATTTTTAAAAAAAAATTTCAAAATTTGGACGTTCGGATATCCGAGCCACTAACCCTTTTTGATTTCGTAATTTCAAAATTGTGTTTTGATATTTCGAATCCTAGCAGTTGATCTCTTTCTTTTTTTTTCCGACCTGTTCTAAAGGCCCCTTTTGTGTGTTTGGGCCTTGTAACCGTATGTTATGCTCTTTCAGAGCCTCCTCCATTTCAATAAAATGACTGTTTTAAATATATATATATATATATATATATATATATATATATATATATATATATATATATATATGGCATTGAGATGGATTTTGGTTGATTTTCCCAGTTATGTATTTTTGGTGTTGAGTATGTACATATCTTGGTGGAGTATATATTTACTAGACGGTGTTGTTTGGATGTGATTTCGACTTTTTGGTATCGTCCCATGATTGGGTTATCCCAATTACAGAGGAGGTGCTGCCCAAATTTTTAAAAAATATTTTTAAAAAAAGATTTCTATAAAGTTTCGAATAAATCTATTTTTTCCAAAATTTGGTATTTGCAAAACAATTGGATTTGTTAGTTTTATGGATTATGTATCACCTTCGGGCGACGACCGTATCGGTCTATGGGCCCTAGCAAAATGCAAACGAAACCGATATTTTCGGACGTTGAGGCATAAGCTAGAATGCAACATGAAACTTTGGACCAACTCTGAGACATACCATATTTTTTATATTTTAAAAATAATTATTATTTTAGAACGTGTTACTGGCCAATATTATTTTGGGTGCAGGGCCTCGGCCAGCTGAATGGACCGCTTTCCGGCGTTCAGAGTTCACCAGCAATTTAATTACTTTAATTCATTTAATTTATGTAAAGTGTTGTAAGGGCATAAGCCCAATCTTTATTTCTTTCTCTGTGGTTTTGTAATTGTATAGTATAGTTTTGGTTTCTTTTTGGTTTTTCTGGTTTCGTTAATTATCGATAAACGCTTAGAATAATAAATTGAATATTTATTTTATATAGAAAATTAAATAAATTTTCCCACATTTAGTTAATAATAAAATATAAGTTTGTATTATTTAAACAAATTCACGCTTTTCTCATTTAAAGAAAATTCTAGTTTTAGATATATTACAAAATACAATGTTTTGCCAAATAATTGAAAAATGCGAATTTTCCCAATAAATGTTAACTTGACATTTATTTCGTTAAATTAATGATTTCAAATCGCATCGATAAACGTGTTATGATAGAATAACATAAAACTTGACTAGGATCAATTTTAGAGATTGAAACTAGCACACCTAGATATGGTTCAATGATGATGGTTCTATGTCAGAACTTCTCAACTGTAGGATTTCGATGACAAGTTTGACTTTTTCGGTACCGACTTCCAATCCAGTCATAAACCAAGGCAAGGACGGTTATGTTTGTTTTTCAATTTAATTAGTAATTGTAATATTGCAAGCTTAAACCACATTGTACACGAAACTCTCTACTAGAGTATTGATTGTTATTGATTGTGGGATATTGGGGGAGTAGTGTAGTATTTTATGACCAATACCTTCATATTGCATAATTGTGCGAGCTTACCCCTCTTCACACAGGGATAAGCCGTATCGTATCACTAGGATACTATTGTACAACCCAAGCCGATCATAAGCATTGCATATTCAAATCACATTATTTTTAATTGTGGAAAATTGCTGAAAAATATTGTTCAAGTATTTCAAACTGTTTAAAATTATAAATTTCTAATTATTAGTTGAATTGTTAGATATTCATAATTGTACTTTACTTCTTTCCTGACTGGATCCCCACCCCCAATAGGTCCCATTGATGAAGCTGAGCTATTGATTAATAGCTATTACGATCCTGAGCTTTACCCAGCTGTGCTGCCAAAGTCCCAATCGGAGGATGTTGATCTCGGGGCTGATGAGCCAACTTTCTAGATGATGACATTTTCTTGCTAGTTATTATATTTAAATTTAAGACAGTTTATTTCAATTTTATATTATCAGATGTATCAGATGTATCTTTCTGTTGGACAAAGTTTTTAATATTCATAATTTTAGAAGTTGTGACAAAAATATTGTGTTATTGAGATTACCTGCAAGTGGATACAGCTTACTGCCGTCGTCTCACAACGGTGCAGGCTGGGCATGATCCGATTCGACCCAACAATTTGGGACCGGGTCGTGACATGTACTCCTTTACCTTGAAGGTAAACCCAAAACCTTGCCTTGAAGGTAAACTCAAAACCTTACCTTGTAATAAGGTTAAACCCCTTTACCTTAAGGTAAGGTAAATCATTACCTTGCTAAATCTTAGGATACCCATTCCCCATTCTAAGATACTCACTTGTATCTTAGGACACCCACTTCTAGATCCTAAGACACTAACCATGACACTCAACTAGTAAGATACTAACTCCTAGTGAGATAATATCTAGATCTGGACACTAACTCATATCTAAACACTAACTTGAAACTCTAACATAAACTAGCTAACTCACTAACTTACTAACATATATTAGCTAACATCTAAGATACTAATATCTAACCATCTACTTTCTAACTAACAACTAACATATAATCACTAACATACTAATTATTCAAGATATCCTAACACATACCTACTCATCTAACTATCCATCTAACTCATCTATACTAACACTCACACATGGAAACAACGGGCAAATGGCAATGAGGGCTAAGGGTGCTAATGGGGCTGCCCTATTGCTACTAAAACTGCTGGCATAGTAATTCCTGGGACCGTTACAGTAATTCCTGGGACTGCTACAGTAATTCCTGCTATGATCCCCCCTCTCTACATCACATAACACACACACTCCTCTCTACCTATCACTCTCACAAGCACACATACATCTCACTAAACAAATCCCCTTTCACAACACAGATACTAACATCATTCCCTCTTCACAAACACATACTTCTTTCTTTATCTCACTCACACAAGCACAAATACACATACAAACCCAACCACTCTCCCCTCTCCACAACACAACACAATCACTCTCATCTCATCATACAAACCCCCTCTCATAACCACTCTAACATCCCCTCTCTCACACAACCACACAACACACACCCATATATATGGGCGCCCCCCTCCTCCTCCGCCTGGCCTTGGGTTCCGGCTCCCCACCAGCCCCCCTCCCTCTCCGGGCTCCTCCTCCCTGGAGTCGAGCATCCGCCGGAGCTCCCTGCGCCCGCCTTCCCTCCTCCGTCTCCTCTTCGGTCGCCCCCCCCCCCCCCCCCACCCCACGTCTCCATCCCGGTCCAGTGGCTCCTTCCCCGACGGTCTCCTCCGCCCGGCGCTGCTCTCCGGGCCTGGGCGCCCCTTCGAGACCTGTGCCCCTCGGGTACAGCGTTCCCTCGGGACCCGCGCTGTCTTCGGGCAGTGCGACGGCCCACCCCCCCACACGTGGCCCCCCCCCTTCGGGCTTTGTGCCCATACCCCTCCACTCCCAACGAACAGCCCGTTACCATTTTCGAAATTTCAAATCCTCCTGTTTTGAAATTTTGAAATTTTTACTTTTTGTATTTTCGAAATTTCGAAATTGCGGGTTGGTAATTTTGTAATTTCGAATTTTATCCTTTCTTTTTTCAAAAAAAAAAATTATATATATATATATATATATATATATATATATATATATATATATATATATATATATATATATATACACACAATCTAACATATCAACAACAGTCCACTATATAATATATATCAAAATTGGATATATTTACATAAAAATATGACTTGTAGACTATAATACATAGATTCAGACATTGGTATACAAATGAAAAAAAATCTAGACATCCTAACCATGGTTAATCTACTCTCTAACACATCCAAAACTGAAATTAAAAGTCAAAATAGCCTATGGGGCATTCCTATAAACACTTAGTGGACCACCCTCAAAATTTCTCCATGGGTGACACCAAACCACTCCTAACTTCCAAATGAGGACTCAAATGAGCCTCTAAATCAGTCCTAAGGATGGTACATGCATGGGAGTGGTTTCTATGGGTTCAAAACTAACAAATAAACAAGAAAAAAATAAAATATAGAAGGTTTAGAGAGAAATACCTATTGGGAGTTGATTCCCAATGAACAGCCCAAAGGACACGAATCCGACATGGACTCCTCTAGCAAAAGGACTCCTCTCCTTGTTCTTTGTTCCACAATCCTTGTAGGCTCCTTCTCCTTGCAAGAATGAGAGCATTTGGTGGAAGAATGAGTGGATTTGAGGGGAAAAACAAAGGGGTTTGCTCTCAAGTTGGGGAAGAACACCAAATGAAGCAAATGGAGGCTACCTGGAAATGATGAAGATGAATCCTCCTCCCTCTCTTGGCTGCCATAAGGATTAGGTTTAGGCCAATGGAAAATATCTAATATGCCCCTAATAGGTCCCCTTTGGTTAATTTAAGTCATGCAAGAAGTTGGGGTCAAATTGGTCAAAGTTCTAAACTCTAAATGACTAAACTTGTCATGTGGGATTAGTCTAAATGCACTAGCCTAATGAGATGAGTTTGTGGGCCATTCCTAGCTAATCTTTGGATTTCGACTAGAGTCTAAACTACTCCGGCCACTAACACAAGTCAAAACTAGACAAAATTCAAATCCGACTAAACTAATCCCCAAAATACAAAATTAATAAATAAATATTTACAAAAATATTAGAATATGAATAATGACAAAATTACCCTTATTTTTGAAAACATGCAGTTACAATCCTATCCCTAAGAAAAATTTCGTCCTCGAAATTCGAAATGGTTATACTCTTCTCTAGGTCAAACCCCCAACAATCAAAGTCTACAAAATTCTATCCAAAGTTATACAACATACAATTCTATGTAATAGGAACAAACATGCAAGATTTTAGTCTCTACAGTATCATATTATTGTAGTCTCCATTGGGATTTTCTATTAATCTAGCATGATCATCACATATGCAAGCTAAGGGTACTAAGAAAGCAATCAGACAATCAAGGGAGAAAGAAAGAGGAAGAAAGAAAGAACAAGACCTAACCTCCTAGTCCATCACCTGCAGTATAGTCTCCTCGACCGTCATCGCAAAAGCCCTGTCTAGGCGGGGTATGTCCCGTTGCTGTTGCGTGGTGTGATGCTGCGCCACAGGTGGCCTAGCTCCCACTCTTTTCTCCAAGATACCCAAGTAACATCTCCACTGATACCTACTCCATTATATTATGGTACCCTCTATAGGGTATCTATTCTATAATCTGATAACCATACCCGTCTACCAAGAACCATGTTATCGGAATCCTCGTCACGCTAGTAAGTATGGCTTTAATAAACCATATGGTCCGCAACTAAGGATACACCTTTAAGATCGTGGTATCTAATATTTTTGTACTGTCGCATGCTTGGCTGCAAAAACCTTAAATTCCCACAATTCGAGAAATACATCCAAAATCAGACCCTATGTCTTCGTCATGCCTGCTATTATGGCTGTGGAAGACTCTAGATTCCATAACCGAGGCAAATTAGTCCAAAGGTTTATCCTGGTAGAAAATTAATGAACACCAAGAATCAAATTCAACCACGGACAAGGAAGAATAGACAGAAACAGTTGGAATCAAATTTCAAGATAGTTTATCATGAGATTCTCAAGGGTCGTCCCTGGAATCTTCTCAAGAAGTCCTAACTGCAATTGAGTATCCTTAGCCTATAGCCTATATTTCCTAAACCTATAGTAGGCTCGTAGCAGCACTCTAAGTCGAGCAAATATGGTATTAGTTGTGTAAGAGAGTTGGGTACCAAGGGGTTAGCAGGGTACCCCTTCTCCCTGATGAGTGACTACCTGTAGGAGAGCATAGCAGTTTAGAAATAGGTTTCAGACCTGTGTGGTAGCAGAGCATGCTGGAACAAATTCGACAGCAGTTGCATTAATAACAGTGGAGTGATGGCAGTAGAGGGGTTTAAGCATGTATCTTGGATATATATGTAAAGTGGGGGTTTATGTTGTATCGATAGGATTCCATAAGGGTGTCAATGAGAAGTAAATAGGAATGTCCAAACCCTATGAGGCATGGTTTAAGTGGGTTGCAAAAAACAGTGTACATAGTGGGGTATCATGGAATGTTAGTAGTAGTGGTATCATCAGAAATTGGAACTTTGGTGTCTAAAGTATCCAACACGAATGTACCAAGTGAATATGTGCCTTGGGTATCATAGCATAGTGTCAAGAGTTAGTGCATCAAGTAGGGGAGTATCATGGAGGTATATGTATAAGCACATATAACACATATGTAAACATGTATATATTAATTCCTTACTAAATCACTATAAGAATTACGAGAATCAAGTAGACAATAGTGACTCATGTAGGTAAGGCTATCAAAAGATGTAGAAATCAAGACCTAGAAGACTAAAAATAGAATGAGATAGGATTCAATGTTTATATATATAATTTATACTTACTAATTAGTAAACTCTAAAAATAGGTTACTTGGACTCGAGTTTGGCACCGGACCCGTACCAGCAGCTCAGGACACCATACGAGTATATTTATTGTTTGTTTTCAATATTGTTAATTCCTATATTACACTATTTAGTTATACATACTTGATTTCTTGACACACTCGTTACACAGTAGCACTTCATGTCGTCTCTTTCAGTTCATGCCATTTATCTCGTATATTGTGTCGGGTCGGAGAAGTACTAAATAGATATGTGATCAGACCTTAGCCCATGTTTTATTTTTTGTACAATAGACCTTGTGAATGCTAAAGTATAGACCTTGTTATAGCTAATGTAGACCTTATGGTGTAACTGTTCCAAACCGATCACATATGAGTACTTCATAACACATAGATAGTTATTTTCTCTTGTTCTACCATTACATGTTGTCATATATTTTTTCCGCCTAACATTCATCTTATTTTATGTTACTTTTACCTTGATATTATCACCATGTATTTTTTTTACTACTATTGCCTTATAGTTGTTAACATATACTTGGAACTGCACTCAATGAATTGTACTCGTTCCAACCTGACTGGGTAAACATTTTAGGTGATTTTGATGAGGACGGGTGCTCTGATCAGTATGGTCCATACATGGGAGATGTAGCTGAGGCTGGCCTTGCTTTTCGGGAGGAGTTCACAGCATCTGACCCAGCTACGAATGCTTAGATAGATTTAGATTTAGTTGAGGCTAGATTTGTCTCCGGGTTTAGTGGATATTTTGATATTTGACATTTTGAGACATCTGTTTTGGAGATTGTTTATCTTTTGGATTTTATCTATTTCATGGTTTTGCGACTTTATATATCTTTTCTTTATTCTATCTATCTTAGAGTTGTGATTGAGTTTGTTTTTTTGTCATTATCCTCCCAAGTGGAGTTGAATATAAATTGCGTGGATTGTTTATCATATGCTGATTATGCAACGTTCTACCGTCGATACTGTGGCGTAGGTTGGACATACGCACGATTCATGTCCAAATTCTGGGGCGGGTCGTGACAAGAATGAAGGCAACCATATCTTCATCATCGACATGATAACCCTCGATGGAGAGGCGATCAACAAGATACTTCAGATCTTAAAGGTATTCAGAGACAGATTTGTCTCCTTTCGTCAAGTTTTGAATCTGTGCCTTCAGTTGAAGAGCGAAGGCCCTGGAGGTACGAGCAAAATGACGCTCAAGAGTGGACCATAGATCTTTGGATGTTTCACACTATTTTAGGAAGCAGAGGCTCGAAGATGATAACGTTCAACCAAATTAGGAGTGTTTGGTCTTGAGTGACCGACTCGATATAAAAAGGTTTTCCTCTGCAGTGGGGACGCCATTATCGGTGATGATTGTCACGACCCGCACCCTAGAATTAGGGCACGAGAACGTAACAACGCCCAGCCTACGCCGCAGTGTCAGCGGTAGAACGCTGTCCTAGGTCTCAATGCATCTAACAGTATAAGACTAAACAGTTTATACTCCCCGAATGGGGGTGACATAGCAGAATATAAACTCAATCACATCTAAGGTAGAGCATAAAGGAAGATAGATACAACATGAAATCGAAAAGAGATACAACAGATAGAAGTCTAAGTGTCTAAGGTACAAACTCAGAATACATCTCAAAGCTCAAATACAGTAATCTACAAAATAAATACAACTCCAGACAATTGAGAGTAGCTAACTAAACAACCTCTAATGTGTCTCCTCTAGGCTAGCAGGCAACCTCCAAACTATCTGTAAAATTTGTCAACGTATCCTGTCAGAAAAATGAGCAAGTACAAACACCAACAGCAGTTCCATATGAATTGAGAAATACTATAAGAGACGGTAATAATGAAATACAAGACAAAGAATATAGGCGACTTGGGAACCATTTGAAAGCCGAGTTACAACCCTTAAACCAAACAAGGACCGGGGTTGTAACCCTTCTTTCGAATAGAACCTAGTCCCATCATCATGGTACAGTATAAAAGGCAGGTAGAACATATGAGAAATGAATCATAGCATGGTGAAAGTACAGTAAGTAAAGGCGAACTGGAATGTAAGATATGACAACAAATAAATAAAAAGTAATTTGAACTATTAGGGCGAAATGTGATCGGCTGGGAAACACGGAAAGGTTATCCACTTGGCCCGGCAATCACACGAAAATCTCTGGAAAGGGTCATGCCGGCCAACCTGGATAACCGGCACGGGGTATCTGCTACACCCTACGTGAGGTAAGGGTGGCGCTAGCAATATATAGTAACACACGGAGGCTTTGATCACATTACCCCTAATAATTTCCCTCTATCCCCCGAATAGTATCACGGATCCGGACATGGCACGTCATGACACAAGTTTCGAGAGCAGGGGGCCAGCCCACTCCCAAATCAATGTCTATACAAGTACAGGAACACGGAAATATCTTATACCCATATACCAAGAAAGTCAAGGAATAACATCTCATGACAGGATCCGACGTATACTAGTCCGTGAACCGTCGTGTCGGAAATCAAGTAAAACACTACGACTGAATCGATATAGTAGATATCAAGACAATAGAAACTATCAGTGAATGTACTCGCCTGATATCTGAATGTCCAAGGTAAAGATACTGTCCGAGAAGATGTGTCTGGCTCCTAATTAGAACAGCACAAGTCACAACATATCCAAAGGGTAATATAAAGCACTACAATGCATTCTACATGAATCTAGGTCAACTAGGCCAAAGTCAACCCTTGGTCAACTCTGGTCAACTGCACTAGTCAAACTAGGTCAAACTAGGTCATGTCCTAACCCAGCAAGTCTTACTAGGCCTAACCAAGACTATCCTAGTAAGCACACATCAATACAAGGCTATACAAGCCAACATACACCCAACTCTATATAGCATGCAATTATTCAATACTCAAATAGGCAAGAATTTACATTAGATATACACTAGGTAATCTATTACTTTAAGCTATACATATCTACACATATATACACATGCATATATTGGTATTCAACATTAGGTCTATAATTATGGCATTTCAAATGGTTATATAAATTTATATATATTACAACACAATATGCTAACATATATATAATATACATACATAGCTAAGTTAACTATATTCATAAATACTTATTTAAGAGGCTATGTGTGTGTATGTGAACATGAAAAAGGGGCAAGTGAGGGTTAAATGGGCATACATAGTGTATACATATCAAAGAGTGTCAAAGTGTAAGTGAACAATGTGTCAAGTGTGATAGTGTCAACATAATGTAAGGGGGTACATGAGGTAATATAGGATTTGTGTTAACATAGAACATTACATCTCATTAACTTGTATATTGCATACATTACATCTATTATTATATTACATTCATGCTTGCATTCATTCATCATTTATTTATTCTCTTGCACTACTATATGCACCATACATTACATACTATGGAACCTACATATTCATTACAAGCCATATTTATACATGCTTACATTAGATAGGATACTTACACCTCATACATCATTTATTTAACCATTTACTCATGCTTGCATTCTCTATTTAGTTACATAATGTATATACATTAACATGGGTTAAAATCAAATAGAACATTAGATTACACACAAGGGTGCACAAAATGCATATGCCGAATAGTAACTCCTACTAATAATCAATATTGTACCAACTCAGCATGAATTAAATTCTAGGATTAAAGTATATTATAGATCTATGTGTTAGCTTTCCGAAACTTTAAACGGATCGCGTTTTCGTTTCCGGAAACTCCCGGAATCGTGAAAACACCGAGAACGCGTTTGTCTTTCGTACAGCTGACACTCAAATAATTTTCCAGAAAGTTACAGAAAGAATTAGGCCTATTAATATATATTTTTGGAAATCTAACTTCAATACGCTTCTTTTAAAAAAAACGGAAGACTAAACCGAGCTTTGAGCTAGAAGTTATGACATTTCTAAGTTAGGACTGAAATTAAAAACGTGGATAAAAATCATGACGGATTTAAATAGTTTGAGCCAAAAGAATACACAATATATATCCTAATTATCCACAACAATAATAGCAATAACAATATGAGGAACCACACTCACAAACTTGATTATATAATCATCATGAACCATTTATTACATATATAAATATAGATACACTCTCATTACAATATATATATATATATATATATATATATATATATATATATATATATATATATATATATATATATGTAACATGAACACATCCACAACACAAATGACACTCCTATGACCTCCAAATGGACAAAAAATGGACACAAATGGAGATACAACTGTGGGGGTCATTCCTATGGATTCAAAATAGACCTATATGCATGAGGAAGTGAAAAGGAGAAGGGATTTATACCTTCCGGTAGATCGAATCAAAGAAAAGCCTTCACGGAGCGACACCGACACGTAGAGATTCCAAAAGGACACGAACGAGCTCCGAATCCTCCCAAACTTGGCTAGCTCCTCCCTTTCATGGAGTAGAGGAGAAAAGAAGAAGATTTGGTGGAAGGAGTTGATTTGGTGGAGAAATGATAGGAATTTGCTCTCTAGAAATTTGGGGAAGAACAAGAGAGAGAAAAATAGATGGATAATGACAAATGGGAGGCTCAACCCTATCCTTATTGTGGCTGGCCATAAAGGTGGTTTTGTCCTATTAGGAAAAGTCCAAAAGCCCCTTTTCTAGTCTATTTACTAATACATTGGTAAGGGGTTAAGTCGGGGATAGTTTGGTCAATCCTAAAACACTAATCCATATTAATACTAACCAAAATAATTAGTCTAGTCACTAACTAAAATTAATATCATGTGGACTAAAATTAATATTATGTGGGCCATACCTAACTAGTGTGTGGGCCCGCTAGAGTCAAAACTACCCCGGATCTCCGATACAAGTCGGAATGAGTTAAAATTCGAACCCGACTCAAATAACCCCAAAACAATATCATAAATAATAAAATAAATTTGAACCCCAAAATAATATCATAAATAATAAAATAAATTTTAAAATGTAAAATGACAAAAATATTCCTGTTTTTGAAAACTGGGAGTGACAATGATAGACTTATTTGGACACAGATTCGTGCCATTGACAAAACCCAAAAGTTTGTAGCTCCGAAGAACCGGTTGCCACAGGGATGTCCACAAGAGAATCTCTCTTGTGAGCTTAACAGGAACAAAGTTGGTGATATTTGGAAAGGTGGGTGTGAGGAGGGTGTGGGTTGATTGATGGTGGCAGCCATTAATGGCAAGGAGGAAGATGGGGTTGGTGAAAAAGAAGGGATCAAACAAAAGCTGGTAGGCAGGGGCTCTGATACCAAGATAGAAATAAAGAAAGTTCTTATTCGATTATTTTCTTCTGTGGTACATTCTATTTATAGAAGTTGCTGAAAAAACAGAATTTGTTATTCAATCAAAACTTGTGGAGAGTCTGTTGAGAATTTGATAAGATAGGTTGATGTTCAACCTTATCTGCTTGATTATAAGATTTATCTTAACATGGAATGGGGAGGGTGAAAGAGGGGATAGTTTAGGGATTTTGTTTACCCAAAAACTTAATGCTGTACTGATGGAGGGTACCAGGTTGAAAATATTAGTTTGGGTAGGATATTAAGTTAGTATATATGAAAGTTGAGGTTATCAAGTTAAAAAATTCTAATAGTTGAGGATATTAAGTTGTAATTTACCATTTTTTTAAAAATTTTGTTAGTTTAAAATTTGTCTCGTCCTCTTCATGCTACTCTTGATGATGTTGTCAAATTAATTGAAGTTCTTTTTTTTTTAGTGCGAAAATATGTACCGCTAATTTAGGATTGGAATGGAAAGACCTAATTTAGGATTGAAATAATGGCCAATTATGGGCACCTCTGGCTCAAAATCAAAATCAGGTCCCCTGTCCATAATTCCATCAACCTGTTGAGGCTTTGCTTCTATCAGGAATAAGGATATAAGTTTGGCAAGATAAGTTGACAACTACAGCCCAACCTAATCTTTAGTGGGTCTTACATAAGGCTACTAGATATTATAGTTAGAGATGCATATTGCACATATAAATGTGATCATAGAGAGTATTATAAAGAGAGAATCTCACAGAAACTAGTTACATACATATAGAAGCCAACATGGAAGAGCAGACAAGTCAAACAAATGCTAGATGTTATGTTTATGAAGACAGGGAGATGGCAGCAGGAAGTCGATGATATAAACTAGTTTGTCAACAAAGAATATTCTAAAGTTTAAGCCCAAGAGTCGTAAATTTGAATGACCTACGAAAAGTAAAAGAGAGCGGTGACAACTGCTTGGAAAATATCATAAAAATCTCAGTTTGTCATCCACAAGTTCTTCCTAGAGCTGGTAGTGATAAACTCAAGCTATATTCCAAAAAAATGGATCAAGTTGCCAAGTGACAACTGGTAACAGCCAGACTATAGTTCATCTCCTCTATCGCACAAACACAACATTGATTTTGAAGTGTCATAATATATCTTTCAGTGTTTGGGTCATGTCCAATATGTTCTGACACGGACATCACACTGACCTTGGGTGCGTTGTAATTTCCAGTCTCTACGAACATCAATCCGACCTCCGTTATAAGTTTGCTATAAAATTCTAGCGTACATAATACTTTGCACAAGGGACATTAAGGAATGTTTGAACTGTTATGCAAAACTTGGACATATATGATACGTAAGCAAAAATCGTCCGAGCTCTCTAGCCTAGTGGTATTAGAACGGACATCCGGAGGGACCGACAAGGTTCGAGTCCCCCAATTGTGTGTGTGCGTGGAATTTCAAAAAGTAAACTTAAATCAGAACATAAAGAACTACACAAAAACAATCATTAACCCTCGTACCTTCTTCTTCATCATATTCTTCGTCAAAATACTCTATAGAATTGTACAAATGGATACATAATTTGTATCTAATCTAAATACTTTATGTACCTCCAAATTAAATTTCATCCCTTCATGTCCCTCCGTCACGTGGTGCTCTCTTATTCGCTCATGTCTTCTTCCAACCTCCCATATTTGCTTCAATCAATAAGGAAATGCCATGTGACAGAGGGACATGGAAGAATGAGATTTTTGGAGGTACATATAGCATCACTCTCTGAATATATATGGTGCAAATCATTTACGGCTAAGAAAACAATGAGTCAATACTTAGTCGACCGTACATGGATGTACATTCGACGATCGACAAAACAACAAGATTAGTCTGATTGATGATTTCAAGGCGAGCGTTGAAAAATTCTTCAAATATGTCAATAACCAACATGATTTCATGGATGGAAGGCTCATTAAGTGCCCTTATGTCAAATGTCATAATAGACCATTGAAAAAGGTGGATCTCGTGAGGGAGCATCTCTACAAGAAGGATTTCTCACAAAACTATAAGGAGTGGACGGCTCAAGGAGAACATTTGTTTCGGTAATATCAATCCTCCTTAATTTAATATGGAGGTGGGAGAGTCTACTCTCAGAGTTCACTTCAAATATTGATAGCAAAACTTGACATCCGAGATGGTATTTACTGTCTGATACCCAAATTAGAAACAATTGCTATTTTCGTCGCTAAGTTAGTCGCTGACTTAGCGATAGAATTATCAGTCGTGAATTCGTCGCTGAATTTTTGTCACTGTTTTTATCGCTGATTAGTCGATTCAGTGATGGAAAATAAACAACATATGAACTAGCGACGAAAATTTTGAGTCTTTCGTCGCTATTACTGTTTAGCGATAAAGATTGCCAATATAGCGACGGATTTAGCCCAGACAGCTTGATTTGGCCCAAAAGCCCAGGTCCGGCTCGGCTTAGCCCGTTGTCCATTCAAGCACGACCCATTCATGTTAAGTCCGACCCGTCCAGGTCCCATGTCATTGAATAAATAACTTAAAATTTGATGGCCCAGTGCATAATATAATATTCTTTCCATCCAGGCCAGGCACGATGAGTCAATGAGTCCCATAGAGTATTAGTATTTTAGCATTGGTAGCATTGTTCAATTGGCTATACACTGAAGGAAGAACATTAAGAACTCATTTGGATGAAGTTTTATATTTCTTAGAATTCATTTTCTAGTCACTTTTCATAGAAAATAAATTCAATATTTTCATACTCATATTTGATTAGTTGAACAAAATTTAATTTTTTCTATTCACATGTTTGGTTCACACAGGAATATAAATCTTAATTGGTATAATTTTCCACAAATACCCTTTGATTAATTTATGATGCTACTATTACCTAAATTCACATGTTTGGAATAAAAATAGAAAATTTGAAAGTAGGAGGCTATTACCGTCCAAACATGGTGTCCAAACAAGATTCCTAGGAAAGCAAAACTATTCCTGGGGAGACTTGGATATAGGTTCATCAATGAAAATATGAAGTCCCTCGTGTTCACCCTAATTTTTAATTCTAGACATACCAAACATGAGTAAAGAATTCAAAACTCAATCTCAAACATCCAAAACTTGAACGAAACGTCCCCTAATATGAATCAGTAGGCTCGATGAGTCATTGTCATTGAGTCCCAACATGGTTGTCGTCTCCTCCAAGGGCCGAGTCTCCACCATAGTCCCGACTCCCAAGCCCAACTTGCCTTCCATTTTTGCTTCAACTCCCAAGACTCCCACCATTGTTTGTCTGTCTCCCATTTAGGGGCTGTTTGGATTGCAGTATTACCGCTGCAAGTGGATGAAATTATCACTTTCCAACGAAAGTGGAGGCAGTTCCCACGTTTGGTTGGGTGTGGCATTTAAGCAATAAGTGTCTAATTTCTGAAAAAATGAGTTGCACTATACTGTATTTCTTCCACAAATTGGTTACATCAAAAAATAGAAGGGAGTGGGCTGCAAGTGTCCACCTCTCTCTCTCACTCCCCCCTCAAACACACAAACTCCACCACCTCGTCCCACCTTCTCCTCCCTGGACTCCTCCCCTCCATTTTCGTCTCCACTTCTTGTCCAAGTCGGACGCCTACTCGTAGAACCACCGGGAGGCGTCCGACGCCGTCGTCTCTCCCGCCTCCGGCATCCAGCAGCTCAAGGCGGATCCGTAGGATCTCCAGCGGGGTCCTGACGTTGACGTTTCCGGCGTCGAGGATGGTGCGGAGGAGAAAGACATCGCCGGCGTAGCGAGTGTTTTTTTTTTTTTGAGTGAATGGGATATTTTTTTGGGAGTGAATGGGAGTGGGAGTGGGAGGGGGAGGGAGAAGGGGACATGTGCAATGGGGGAGTGAAGAAGTCTCTGGAGGGAGAGAAGAAAAAAAAAGGATGTGAAGAAGTGTCCGAACGTTTGTAAATGGGATATTTTATTAAGATAATTAATTATCATAATTAATATAATTATAATCTGTTTAATTATAGTAATGTTTTTATTATGCTCTCAGTGGGAAGTTTAATTATAATATGGAAGAGTAGTTAAATTAGGATAATTAATTACATTTTGGTTAAAATTGATTTTAAATGAATGATGCAAAATTTAAATTTGATATATACAATTATGATAATTAATTTAATTATATTAGATGTAATTTAGTTTCTCTTTAATATATTTTTGTTCATTCATGAAATTTTTTTTTTATTTTTTTTGGTTTAATTATGATAACTATTTTAATTATTGGGGGTAACCATACCTAGGTTTACCACATCTCCAAAAAAACTTCCACTTTCTACTTACATAACTATCCAAACACCAAACCAATTTTTTTTTCCACTTTCACCAGACAAAAAGTACAACATCCAAACACATTTGGAAAGTGCCACTTACTACAAATCCACAGAAACTCAACTTGCTGCAAGTGCCTCTTTCACACTTTCAAAGAGTTACATCTATCCAAACAGCCCCTTAGTCTTAACAAACAATTATGCTATTTGGCTTCCAAAATATTTGGGTGATGCCATCTTCCATTATGTGGCATCTGACATGGCAGCTGACATAACAGCTGACATGACAAATTTTAACCCAAAACATTAATTACCCATTTTTTAATGTTAATATTAATATTAATATTAATGTTAATTTTAATGTTAAAGTTAATTTAATGTTAAGGTTAAGGTTAATGTTAATTATCATGTTAATTTAATATTAATTTTAATATTAAATTTTGTCATGTCAGTAACCATGTCATATGTCACATAATGGAAGATGACATCACCCAAATATTTTGGGAGCCAAATAGTATTTTTGCTTAACAAATTCTCGAGACTGTGATTCTTTGCTTTCGGGCCATTACATAAGTGTCCCACTTTGCACATGAGCTCAGCCCGGCCCAAACACATTGTGGCCCGGCCCATTGTTTATTGTGTCTTGGGCAACGTGCCAGACTGGACAAAGGTTTTCCACCCTCGGTCCGACCGGTCCGGCCTGCTACATTGCATGGGCCTTACGGGCCCGGCCCGGACCCACTCCGGCAAACCTAAATCTGTGCCGGGCCTGGCCCACTCGACAGGTCCACCTCTATGTAAATTTGTAACTGCAGCTCCATGATGATTGCCACCATACGGTTCGAGCTGGCTCCGTCTCCGCGCCGTCAGCGTACTCACATGGACCAATAGATTGGGGGCCATTCCAATTGCAGCATGCATGCACCAATTGCAGACCAGTCCCTCGTACGTGTCCGATCGCTACAAAGCCACATCACATCCAAAGCGGAGGCCATGCAACATAGCATTCGGTACTCGAGACTCCCAGGCTCGTCCCCTTGGAAATACGTAGAGCTAGCGAAGGCGCACATGCGACTTATTCTTTTTTTTATAGTCAAAATCAAACACTTTCTAACTTACGTATGTCACATGCAACATGTCCAAGTCATGCGGACGCGACACCTACGTACGTTAGAATGCAGGTTTCTTCCTCTACCGGATGAGGATACGTACGTCAAAGCATGCAAACCCGTCCGTGTGCATGGTTAGAGTTCCGAGTACCAAACTCTTTCTTGCATCCGTCCCTGTCCTCCCAAAAGGTTACATTGACCGAACCCTAACTCCTTTCCGAGAAGCTACGTGCATCTTGGCCAACATACTTTCTTTCATTCTTCTTCTTTGGTAGTTATTCTCCCTTTTGAATAAAAATTGCATGGAACTTTTAGCTGCAGAGAAGAAATTATGGGCAGCAACAGTTCGTCTGTGGAGTGTTTGGTTCAACTTCTCCGCTTAAAAATCACGCTATATCTCTAGATTCAAACTAGAATATAACCTTTAGCATATTCCAAGGGACCATCCTTATTCCTTCCCATTTAGTTGTAATTAGCATTTCCACAAATATTTTATAACATTTACAACATTTGGTTGATATAAATAGGAAATTTTTTGTTCTGCCCTTCTCCAACTTTTCGTACATCACTATGTTGACAAGTCTTTATGTTTAAACGCATTTCCTTCACCCATTTTAATCTTTACATTAATTTGTTCTTAAAATAAACTGGAAGTTATGTCCTTCTGTTTAAAACGTAAATTTTGGGTCCTCTTATTTTCTCTCCCACTTCAGCTTTTAATTAATTATATTTATAAAATTATGTATTTATTTTTGACTAACTGTGACTATTTATAACTAACTGTGACTTATAATCATGTAAGTCAAATTGTAACCATTTATCAAGGTACTTTAATAATTTTTCACTTTATATTTCGACATATATTTATGTAACACAATTATTATATTTTTTAAGTAATAAAAAAAATCGAAAATGCTCTTTTCACTACAAGAAATTCAGGTTTCCGTTTTAATAAATTTGTGACGAGTATAAAATTTGTCGCTGAAAGGAATATTTCTGTGACAAGTAAAGTTTGTTGTCACTCATAATTTGATTATGTGAAAATAATTGTTTATCGTCACACAGTTAAATCATTCAGTGATTATATTTTTATTGGTCGTCACAAAATGTTGTCACTAAAATAAAATTTTAACTTTTGACTCATCAAAGACAAGTTTTATGTGACAAATAAAAATACATGTCACTAATGGTATATTATGTAACATCCTTAAACAATGGTAACAACAAGTTCTATGTGACAAGTAAAAATACTTGTCACTTAAGGTGTATTATATGACAAGTGAAAATTATTGTCACTTGAATAATATGTATTTTGTGACTTTTTAAAGAATCGTAACAACAAGTTCTTTGCGACAAGTGAAATACTTGTCATTTAAGCTGTATTATGTGACAAGTAAAAATCTTGTCACTTAAAGTGTATTTTTTGACATTATTATAAAATTGTAACAATAAGTTTATGTGACAAGTAAAATACTTGTCACTTAAGGTATATTTTGTGACTTCCTAAAAGAATTGTAACAGTAAATTTGTCAATTAAGATGCATTATGTCACTTAAGAAGTATTCTTGCATAATTCATATATAAACTAATGGTTGTAGTGTAATGGTAGGATGTTTGATTCTGGAGTAAAAGGTTGCGTGTTCGAATCACATAGGATCAAAAAAAAAATTATTTACAAGAAGATGCTATTTGTGATAATATCGTAGGTCACTTATAACATTCATAGTGATGATGTATGTCATCACGAAAAGAATACTATCAGTGACAAGATTTTCTTCTCACGCTTGAAAGGTTTTATGACGCCACAGTGACAAGTTTGCTAGTCACAGTTAAAAATATTTTGTGATGCCATGTTTTAGTCGTCAATTTTTCTTTTAGCTATGGAGGCATATGTAACGGAAGTAAGTCGTCACTGTACTCGTCACAAAAGATATGTTGTGACATGTTTTACAACATCTGTGACAACTATACATGTCACAGAAACCATATTTTTTTGTAGTGTAATTTGTCCGCGGGGGATGACCGTGGGCGTGCCCGCACGTTTTTGTGTCACCCCCCTACTTTCCCCCTCCTGCACCACTTCGGATCCACCCCCCTCCAATGAAACGGTGACACGTGGCCCATGAGTCAAGACTATGGTCCAAACCCGCGAACAACATAAGCATTGCCGATAAAAAAAAATACTCTATACATTATGATTTAGTAGTTATAATTTACAAACATAATTATAACATACAAACTCAAAGTATAACTAAATATAATTATCTGTCACATGTATAACCAATAATAACTTAACTATGATCAAATACAACCACATGTAACCAATTATATAGATAACTATGACCATGAAAACTCAACTATAACAAATATAACCATGCATAGCAAATTGTATCCACTCGATACAATTATAACCAATAGACCAAATAAAGCAATACATTTTTTTTGTTATAATTACTTTTTTTTGTTATAGTTTGTAATATTGTATTCAAGAGCAAATCTTTTTCAACAATTTTTTTTAGAACGCACTTTAAATGGTGGAGTGTTCTTCAAGATTTTTCCATGAATGGACTCTATTCTTTCATATATATATATATATATATATATATATATATATATATATATATATATATATATATATATATATATATATATATATATATATATTCTTTTATATATATATATATATATATATATATAAAAGAATATATATATATATATATAAAAGAATATATATATATATATATATATATATATATATATATATATATATATATATATATATATATATATATATATATATATATATATATATGAAAGAATATATATATATATATATATATATATATATATATATATATATATATATATATAATATATATATATATATATATATATATATTTATATATATATATATATATATATATATATATATATATATATATATATATATATATATATATATATTATATATTCTTCATATATATATATATATATATATATATATATATATATATATATATATATATATATATATATATATATATATATATATATATATTATATATATAAAAAAAAAAATCACCATGAGGCTAGCATCCGTATCTATATTATTTAAAATCCCATGGATATTCATAGATACTCCTTCAAATACTCTTTTATTTCACTCACGCCAGATGTGCCAAACTGCCGATAAAAGTTTGAACTTGGCTTTGGTTTACGCTCCTGAGCCTTGTCCTTTGAGACCCATTATATCATCAAAAGCACCTAGGAGATCTTCTCTAACTGTAGTAGATATGCCAAGGCTGCTCTTATACTTTTGCCATATAAATCCTGTCATAGGACATTGGAAATATATGTGATTTCGAGTTTCCTCCCCTCCTCCACATAGAACACAAGGCATACGCGTTTCTATGATGCCGAACCTATTCATCGGCTCTCTAGTAAGTAATCTATCTTTGATTGCTTTGTATGTGCAGAGCTTCATCTTCGTGGCTGCTCCTCGCATCCACATGATCTCGGCCCAGTCCACCTTTGGATGTCGCTCCCGTACTTTGGTCGTAGACGACTTTAGTTGAGAATTTGTCGTCGCTCGTATCATCCCAAGACCACTGATCACCAGAACCGCTCAACAAAATAGGGATAATAGCGATCTCAGACGCACGCCACTGACTAACCTGGCGTTCGTCAAGTTGCCAGCACCCATTGCGGATGATGGCTGCTACAGGTTCGTCCCTCCCACAGATTTTGAAAGTTGGCTAGCCCCATCTTTCGATCATACTCGAGTGGTTGAGCCATGGGTCCTTCCAAAGATGCATACTGCTGCCATCATTAATACCCGGCTGATATCCTTGCCTTAACTTTGGTTCGGACGCGCAAAATATTCTTGTATGTCACGGAGAAATTGTTATTAAGCTTTTGAGTCCAGAAATTATCTGCACGCAAGTATCGGCTATGGGACCATCATGCCCACATAGATGTATTCTCAATAAATCTCCATGCAACATTCATGTGAGCTACCTCTCGGAGGACTTACAGTGAACGCAAATCGATCCCCCTTCCTCTTTGGTTTGGCATAGCTCTTTCCAAGCTATAGCATGTATTCCTCCACGCCAGACAAAATTAGCGCACATCGTCTATATTCTCTGAATTGTTTTCTCAGGAATAAATATAGCTCGTAACCAGAAAGTTGTGATAGTTGTAGAAGCATGGAAAATATAGGGTTCATGCGGATCATTACTTACCGCATGAGTACTTTGGGCCAAATTGGTCCACATAAAGAAGCATGGAAAATATATGGTTCGTATTACATATTTTGGTTATCCTGGTATCTCATTGCTTGGTTCGGTTCGGTTTGCATAGTTCAGCTTGGCTTGGTTTTTATGTGGATCAAACCCCTACCTACCCACTCTTCCTTTATTAGCCGCCCACTTTTCTCTCTCTTTATTTACTTTCATTAACTCTTCTTCTTCTTTACTTCTTCTTCTCCACCATTACTCTCCTCGCCTACCAGAGAGAGGTTTAGGCAAGTACAACTTGCTTCATGGAGGAACTCACATTTTATTGTTCTATTTTTTTCTCCACAAGATTCTAAGCCACTTTAGTACTTAGCATTTTCAAATTTCATGGTTCATTCCATGTAGATCTAAGTTTCTATCATTTTGATCTTCTTGGTTTTGATCTACTAAAATGGCTTATTTTCGAAAACAAAGAATTTCTTGTAATAGGCATTCTGATTTTACGCAAGTTTAGTTTTGGGATGGCCGGACTTCACCAAGTCTTGGCCGAGATGGAGTTCCTCGAGTTCATGAGCTTTACGCATGTTGTCTTGGCCATAGAAAGAAGATAAAGTTTTACGCACACGTTTACGTGCCAGCATAATGTTTCAGTCCTTACGCCCACGTTTTACGTGTCAGCGTGATATTTTTAGCTTTTTACGCACACGCATTTGTGTGCCAGCGTATTCCGTTCTACGCTGAGTTCTTATTCGATTTTACGCTCGGGGCCTTCTCGCTCGCGTAAAACTCATGGCTCGAGCAGACTCTCGCGTGCGTAAAGTCTTGCTCGAATATTTCTTTCGCGTAGAGTTCTACTCGCGTAAAATCTTACGCGCGTATAATCTCGCTTGCGTAAAGCCCGACTAGCGTAAAACATCACCCACGTGCGCCCTTGCTCGCGCTCGCGTAGAGCCGTTTTATGCTTAAGGCCCTTGGCCTAGCGTAAATGCTCACTCGCGTAGAGCCATGAGCCCCTTTGCATACCCGGTTGACTCTATGATTCTTGCACTCTCCATGACTTGGTAATTCACAGATTGATTGATAAGATCGGGCTAATAATGGCATGGTATGGCCAGTACTTGATATGACATGACTTAACAAGATGTGACAAGTACGCAAGATGGTAATTATTGAAAGCTGTTGCGACGGCTTGCATGACATGACTGTAATAAATAACCTGGACACCGTGGACGATTGTGTTTGTACAAATAAACCAGTATTGTCTTGCATCATGTCTAGGATGGGGATCCCTGAGTACCATGGTCAGGGGTACCTACTGAAATTGACTAAGACTAATAACTAGAATAATCCAGTAGTCATGAAGAGATTTCCCAGCCACAGGCAATCCCGTTATCTGGGCGTCCCATCGTGGGATTTGTAGCCTACCGACGAGTAGGGCACATTTCCAGCACACTGTCATGTGTTGCACTCACCAAGCTACTTAAGGGTACATATGTTCTTGGACAATGTACCCGCATGAATTTAATCCCCTAATTACGTCTGGATAACCTGGATGGTCTGCAGGGCTTGTGGCTGTTGGCATAATCTTATTATATCTTGCTAGTAACTAGGCCTGTGATAACCCTAGTTAGTTAAGGTATCAAGCCGTATTCATTGCGTGGCCGTGATTGTTTGGATGTAGTCTATCACAGTTTAGTCTTGTCCTGATCCTGTACAAGATTGTAACATGACATGAATTCTTGTGCCTTACTTATCGATAAATGATGAGATACCAGGTTCTGTTCAGATGAAGGGTTACAACCCCAGACCTTGTTTGGTTTAAGGGTTGTAACTTGGCTATCTGAATAGTCCCATGGTTATCTTATCATATATCGTCCTGATTATTTATGCTTGCCTTAACAATAATGATCAGAAGACCAGTCCCGTTCAGGCGAAGGATTACAACCTCGGTCCTTGTTTGGTTTAAGGGTTGTAACCTGGCTCCCAGAGCAGTTCTGTGTCCTCTCCTTATTTATTGTCCTATTGCACCCCATGACATGCTCGTCACATTTTACAAGATTGTGACATGACATGATTACCTATGCTTGCCTTAACGATAAAGATCTTGCCTTAACGATAAAGATCAGGGGCAAGGTTCTGTTCAGGCGAAGGGTTACAACCCCGGTCCTTGTTTGGTTTAAGGGTTATAACCTGGCTCCCGGAGCAGTTCTTTATCCTTTCTTCGTTTATTGTCTTATTTCACCGTATGTCAAGCTCATCATGTTTTACTTTACCAACAGTATTTGAGACGGGTTTCTATTCAGGTGAAGGGTTGCAACCTCGGTCCTTGTTTGGTTTAAGGGTTGCGACCTGGCTACTTGAATGGTTTTCTCGTACTCAATTCATTCTTGTGGCCCCTGTTATTATCGATATCTTTATAATTATCTTAAATATTCATTTATGATGTGCTGGTTTTAGTTCCTAAGTAAAGTCTCCTTTATGGCACTTGCTCTTTCTGGGGTCTGACCCAGCTGGTTTTGTATGGCCAGATATCAGAGCAGCTCCAGAGGATCTACCTACCTTCCAGCCAGATGGTGACCACCAGGCGTAACTATGGCAACGAGTAGGTTTCTTTTGTTCTCCCACTTTATTGTAAAATATTCTTTTGAGGCGTTTAGCCGACGAGCACGTGTTTAGCTCGATTGCACCTTTATTTACTGTCTGCCTACGGGATGTAACATGATTGACAAATCCTAGGGTTGATTATGTATGACTGAAACTCTTGCTAGTCTTGACATTTTGTACGACTAGCTTCATGATCATCCAAATATGTAATGTATGGGACGCCTTACTATTGTATATTTGGTGCTCTGACATCTTGTGACTGTTATTACTTGCTTGAGATTGAGACAATAGGCTTGTTCATGACCATAGGAGACTGATGGCTTGTAGTTAAACCCTCATGTATCTAGACAGTTGTGACCGTATAGCGAGGTGGGTTTCACTTTATTATACGTAGCTGGCTATGTACGCCCCCGCTCTCCAGTATTCTGGTTCTGGGGCGTTACACATCGTCATCCCCCAAAATCAAAAACTAAACAATTGTACTTAGATTGTTTCCTAGGATTTCTTTCTAGGCTTTCTTTTGTATAAGCGAGTTTGCAATCAAGTTCAATTCCTCTGTAAATTTTGTTCTTGATATTTAATGGCAAAAACAATATGGCGACTCTGCTGGGGACTTTCTTCTCCTCTGATGAGAAGTTGGTCACGCAATCTGACGCGTTCAAGCTCGGCTCTACGCAGCAAATGCTCGTGGTTCGTTTTGACCAACGAGCATTCGAAGAAATGCTCTCTGAAGGGAGTGCCAGCCCGTCGCAGAAGCGAGCCAACCCAAAGAGAACCCGCAGGACGTCAAAGCACAAAATTGTTGCCCTCCGACCAGAATTTCGAAAAAGCTCCTTCTGCGGCCCAAGACGGTGATCGAAGCTCTTCTGCGGCCTTGCTTCCGACCGCGGAGAACCCCACTGTCCCCAAATCCAGCAAAGGAAAATACTACGATGCTGAGTTTTTGGGAGCACAAGGAAAATCCATACGGACGAGAAAGAGGCCGAATAAGAGAGATGAGCAGTCTGCATATGCGGCAGCCAACTCTGGCCGCAGGCAGATGGCCCATGCGGCAGTCAACTCTGGCTGCAGGCAGATGGCCCATGCGACAGTCAACTCTGACCGCAGACAGATGGCCCATGCGGCAGCCAACTCAGGCCGCTCGGCAGATGGCCCATGCGACAGCCAATCCTAGCCACAGACAGGATGTCTCATGCGGCCCTGTCAGAAGCTCTGTGTTCGACCGTCTCTCATGCATGCCCGAATCCATACGGCCCATTGAGAATGTAGAATATTCCAATCTGGACTCTTCTTACTATGCGCCTTCAGGTGCTAAATCGAAGAAGTCTAGGGCAGTACGGGTCCAACAAGTCCAGTCAACTGTCCAAGCTGCTGACCGTCAGCGGGCACCATTAACTGTTATACGGGCTCCTGATGGAAAGTTGTACAGAACCACCCGCGTCCAGTCCCCTAGGACTAACGAACATGGTGGGTCTCAAAAGTCTCCCTCCAACGATCGAGAGCAAGTACTTTTACTAGCCTCAGATCAGGGAACATACATGATACCTAGGCACCCGTGTGCTCGGGATGCCCGAGTCCACAAGTTGGATGCAAAGGTAGATCAGTTTGCTATCGACATGCGAGAGGTGATTACTCACAAACGCAAGGAGAAAGAAGCAATATTGGCATGTGATGAGTCCTTTTTGGGACGTCGTTGCACCAAGGTCATCATCAACTGCTGTTGCGACAAGTCGACAGCACCTGAAGATCGGCAGTCCATTTTTCAACGACTGCACCAGCCAGCCCCTATCCGACAACCACTCTAGGAACATGTGCAAATTTTAGGAGACGAGGAATTTTCTTTCACCTCCTATAATTCAACTCGGAAGGTTCTTCCTGACAAGGAAGGAAAGAAGACAGGCTTTTCCAGCCCGGCAATCTCATCCAGCATCGCAAGGAAACACTCATCTGGAGGATTGTCGCCGACAACCGCAGGGGGTGTCTACCTAGGCACTCGATCCAGAAAGAAGCTTCCAACACCCGGGAGTGCACCCTCGGCCTCCCTGGGGTAGATGAAGCTGGGGGTAGCAGTCCCCTCAATATATGCGATAACCCGGTGTTCCAAGAGCATACACAGGGGGTAGCGATACACTGGAATTATGCAACGGACTTGGACATCCCCGAGGATGACCGCCTTCGCCAAAACGATGCAGCTTCCTGCGCAGGGGGTGGCACATCTTCTGAATCTGAGGAAGAGGACATTTCGACGTTCTCTGACGATTTTTCTGTATGAGGGTACAACACGGAGAGCACCTCTTCTACGGTCCCTTCTACGTCTACCCACTTGCGGACAGGATTTATGGCCGACGATGACCATGAAGGACCTACTGATCGACAACGTCTAGAAGTACTTGAAGCCATGCTCATGTCCCTGGTCAAGTCAGTAGACAAAATCAAAGCTGCCTTGCTGACTCAACCGGCAAGGACGCCTAGACAAACAAGCTTGGGACCCGCAGTCCACACAGACTCCAACACGATCGCTCCTCCTTTGGGCGACAATCCTTTAGGAGCATCCATTCCGTCAGCTGCAGACGAAGCCAGGAAGGCAAGGAGGGAAGTTCAGGAGCTTCGAGCAATGTTCAACGCTCGGACTCCTCCTAGGACCTCAGAATACGGCAACCATATCCCGTTGCGTGGAGAGATATTCCTTTTCCGCCACGGTACAAACCGTTTCATATTGATTCGTATGACGGGAAGACCTTTGCTAGTTGTTATATGACTTATTTTGAGGTCACAACCGACCATTTGCCGCATAGCGATGCCATCCTCACACGGTTATTCATCGAAGCATTGGAGGGGATCACGTTCGACTGGTACCGCAACCTTTCGGACAACTGCATCCATTCTTTTGAAGTCTTCAAGCACATGTTCCTAGATAGATTCTACGAAGTGGGGCATGATGTGACAATGTCGTCTCTCATGGACGTTGCTCAGGAGGAGAAGGAGCAAACAAGAAACTATATCGAGCGGTTCCGCCAAACCGCAATGAGATTGTCCCAAGGCAATCCCGAAAGCTCCTTGATTGAAATCTGCCAGAAGAAGTTGCTCCCCGCAATAAGCCTCTGGAAGGACGAAGATCAGTTTAGGGATTGGACGACCTTCATCATAAGCGCCACCAATGCGAAGGCAAAGTTAAAGAAGGTTCGCCAGCAGGAATTACACATCCCGGATGGAGAGGACAAAGACAAACGTCCTGGTACCACCCCCAATAACAACAACAGTGATGGCACCTCCAATAACCGGAACAATAAAGACAAACAGGCCATGGTCGCTGGTACCACCAAGAAGCCTGAACAAAAGCAGGCAGAAGCTCAGTGGCCCAAGATGAATTACTCATTCGAAGATAGTCATGTCAAGCCTATCTTCGACATACTCTTGCAAGGGGACAGGATCCAACTCCCTCCACCAAGGCACGAGCCTCGAACGGAGGAGATGGAAGACCCAAAATATTGCTACTTCCACCGCTATGTTCATCATTCCACTCATGACTGCTTTCAACTAAAGCGGTACATCCAAAGCCTTATCGACTCCAAAGCTCTGTCGCTAAATTTTGAAGAGGTTATCATGGCGGCAAATATGGTATCAATTCAGTTCGGTTACTTCCCCCCAACAAATACTCAAGACGGGGTAATACCGGTCCACCGGATAACGATGGAGGTTACTAATCTATTCCCCGTCCGGGACCAGACCACTGGCTTGGTACCTCTCACCACGTCACGAGGAGAGGTCATGTGGGTGCACTCAGAGTGCCCGAAGTTACCCAGGCGGTGTTATCTCCAGCCAACAAGAAGAAGGGCAGGAAGTTCAGATCCTTTCATACAATTTCAGTCGAAGCTGAGGAGGCGGCGGCCGTTACCCTGTCTGGGGCACAAGTCCAACCCACTCTAGATAATTCAGTCAAAGACCCTCATGCAACAACGCTGCCTGCCACTGATGTTTCGGGGCCATCTTAGCCTCCACCGACAGACAGGTCCAAGCCGAAAGAAACCCGCTTCGACAGGCCACTCCGTAAGGATGCACCTTAGGGATTGGAGAGACCTTACAACTTTGACATATTAGCACAACTGGCTAATACGCCACCAAAGTTGTCGTTATACGAGCTCCTAAGGCTCTCCAAGGATCTTCCTGTCGCATTGAGCGAAGCACTCCAGAATACCGATGCCTACTTAGCCCAGGTTAAACCTACAGGGGAAGACTCGTCAGCAGATCTCCAGGGCAGCAATTGTGCAGACGTGATGTCCAATATCGTATTCACCCCACAGGACATATTAATCAAGACCAACTTGCATGATCGCCCCTTGTACTATACTGGATACATAGGCGATATCAAGGTGGATCGGATGCACATCGATCCTGGCTCACCGATAAGCATCATCCCGAAAAACTTGCTTCAAGTCCTCGGCATTCCTATGCACCGGCTAGTGGCGACCAACACTGCTATTAGCGGTTTCAACTCGGGAACTATCCCTTAGGAAAGATCCGATTGAAATGTCAGATCGGAGACCTGAGGACGGAGGTTACCTGCTACGTAATAGACGCAGATACGTCCTACAATATCCTCTTGGGACGTCCGTGGATACATGACTATATGATCGTGCCATCCATACTCCACCAGTGCTTCAAGTATGTCAGTAAGCACGGCTTCGTGAAGATGGAATTCGTCGACATCGATCCCTTCAAAGGGGTTGAGTCTTATTATTCTTCGGAGGCTTGTCTATATGAAGAATCCAAGAAGCACATAACTGACGAACTGGAGGACATAACAGGGTCAGAGGAACCCTTGAGAATTCATCTCCAGGCCTGTAAACCGGGCAAAGTCGCACCCCTTGTCGCAACTTTGCATAAAGAGGTGTCTGGTTCTCCCGCCCCAGCTGCGCAGTTGGAACCGATGGTCATCCAACTCCCAAGGTCCAACCAGGAGCCATGACCTGTCATAGGGCCGATGGTGATCCGATTGCCGAAATCCAATCAAAGGCGACCGGAAGATGCGAGGCCCTCTGGGGAGCCGATGGTGATCCGATTGCCAAGATCCAGCCAAAAGCAATCGGAAGACACGAAGTCCTCTGCCGAGCCGATGGTTATCCGTCTTCCCAAGAAGAGCCGACAACCAACTGTTGATCCGAGGCCCTCAGGCAAGCCAATGCCATAAGCAGAACCCTTGGTGGTCAAGTTGCCCAAGACAGTGTCCCAACCTCCGGTCACGCAGGGGGTAGCTGAAGAGGAGGCAGAACTCGCGAAGTATCTTGTTGCAAAGGTGGATAGTCCCTCTCCTGATGATGTAATTCTTGTCAATTGGGTCGGGCCGGCCAAGCCCGGCCGAAAAATTGGCTCATGGATCGGCCCGGTCCGATTAATCGTGGGCCCGGGCCGGCCCGACCCCGTATATTGGGTCGTGCCGGACCACGTATATTAGCCTATAATATAGACCCGGTCGGCCCGAATCCCAAGCCCGGCCCAGTCCAGCCCGAAGTCCGACCCTGTTGCAACATCCCTGCACAACCTCTTTGATTTGTTCCAAATTCTACCAGCTAACAACAGTGTTGTCACTTTCACAAGGAAAAGAAAAGAAAAATATGTACACAACAAACACTCTGCCCTCCAAATATAGTGTATTAGTGAATTGAATTGAAATGAATGTTTGAACTGAATTGAATTGAAAATTCAATTCAATTCATTTCAATATATATTAGTTGCACATGAATGCATCCATACTTCAGCTTAGTTAGAGTCCTATTTGGTTGCCATCAGCTATAAGCTTCAACGTGCATGTCTCACTTCACTTGGTCACTTATATATGGTCAACCATGTATTGATTGATAAATGAAATAAAAAACCATGAATGACATACGTATAATGAACTGAACTGAATTAAAATGATGGCCTTCGGTGCGACCTGGCCCAGTCGGTCGTGTCCGGCCCGGCCCGGCACGACCCGAAGTCCACCGTGTTGTGGGTCATGAACCAGACTGGACATAATATTTTCATCTATAGCCCGGCCCGACCCGTTACAGTTCATGAGCTCAAGAGGTCCGGTCCGAGTCCGGTCCGGCCCACTCAAATTTGTGCCGGACCGGACCGGCCGACCCATTTGACAGCTCTAATTAGGACCAACCAGCTTTTCTTTCCACCCTTTGTTCTCCAATTCCCTCATATTTCTTGTTTAATTTGGTTCCAGACCACCAACATCCTAACCCTAATTCCTTCATTTTTTTCACGAAATCAAATTCAAGTTTAGGATAATTTAGGTTATGTGTTACGAATTTTTATTAGTTATTATTAACAAGTATTTATTTGGTATAATTCATACTTTGATTTAACTAGTTTAAATATTGTTAATACTTAATACGTGTTATAGGTGACATGAACATGGTAAGTCTAACCCTAACTTCTACAACTTATGTTAAATATTGTTAATACTTAAAATTTTATTCCTTTCATTTATAATAATGGTGGAAATGAAAAACAGTTGACTCAAAAGACATACAATACCGCATGTACAAAGTTCCGTGCATATGACTGCATATCTCGAAAAGAAAAAAGAAAAACCTTCTGTCAACATTTTATTTATTAAGTTAATTAATACAAATTTAGGGCTAATTAGAGTTTAGATCCTGAATTTTATATACCATCTTAGACTTTATGTCCTAACATGTTCAATTAGAAAGTTTAGATCCTGAATTTTTCAATCTTTTCCGTTATATCCTTCCTCCCAATGCATGAGATTATTTTTTAAATATAACATAGAGGATATAATAGAAAAGATTGAAAAATCTAGGACCTAAACTTTCTAAACCTAAACTTTCTAATTGGATATGTTATGACCTAAAATCTAAACTAGTATAAAATTCAGGATCTAAACTCTAATTAACCCACAAATTTAACGTTAAAATTATGAAATTGGGATATGGACACGTATAATATACCAACATCGATAATGCATGACACAAAAAAATGCATGTTAAATAAATGATAGTTTAAGATAACGTTGGCACGTTGCCATAATTTTGTGGTGTGAAAACTTGACTAACTAAGCCAGTCATCTGTCAGACAGACAGATGTCCACATCTCATTGATGATAATTCGTCGCAACAAACAGTTTTGGTGAATTTTTGCGTTGATCCGTCCAAGTTACCGTTTTTTTTTCTTTTTCTTTTTTCCAAATCTATAATGTGATTGTTGCTTATTATCATATATGCATGCATGTGCACATGATCGAATTTCGAACTGAAAATTATTTATTTGAAAGTCAATTTACACGTCATATATGTTTAAATAATCAACACTAAAGTCATGCTGATGATAAGATCATAAGAATGAGGTTTAGGTCAGCTCAGTTCCGTGCAATTCTTAAAGTCTTGAGTATCTCGTCCCATCTTCTTGGAAGTTTCTCAAGTGCTGCAGGTATCATATAAGTTCGATGAAACTAGGGAACTGGAGAAGAAAGGATTTGTAATGAAATTGGATTTTAATGTAATCGAGTCTAATGGAATTGCATTATATTACTATATTTGGTTGAAACATGCAATGCCTGACTTTAGATTTTGAATCTCTGAGAAGAATTCTAAAAATGGTACCCTCAAATTTTAAATTAGTGCCCTCAAAACTTATCCATAGTCTTCGACTCCGACCACTAGACCGTATGAACAGCAATAACTATAGGCATTAAAAAGAACACATTTTTTTATTAAATTATAAGTCAACCATAAATAAGTCAATAATTATAGCATTCAAATCATTTATACAACAATTACTAGATATTTCAACAACAATTACTGGATATTTCAATAAATTATTTTCTGAGGTATACTGGATATTTCAATAATAATTTATAAAAATAAATTAATAAATTAGCTCACCTAATAGAAATGACCAATTCCAATGGGTATTTTAGAAACAAAACATACTTGTAGTCGTCGACTCCGGCCACTAAATCAACTCGGCATATGCATTAGGTAAGAACATAATTTTTCAATAAGTTATAAATTAACCACAAATAAGACAATCAACAACAATTTATATACAAAAAAAAATAATAATCAAAGTTTCAAATTTGGAGAGTTTAACCATTAGTGCTTTTAGAAAAGAAAAAAAAAAAACTCCAGCAGCCACAAGTCACTTTCTACAAAAAAAAAAAAAAAAAGAACCCAAAAAATATTTTTTGTTCTAATAACTCGGCGACCACAGGAGTAATCTTTCTGTGGTTTCTTTCCGTGGCCTTAAATATATAGATTAGGGAGGAAAAAAAAGTTGACAACCACATGACTCTTTCTACAAAAACAAAACCAAAAAATATTCTATGTTCTAATATTTTTCGTAGCTTCTAATCTTTCCGTGGCTTCTAATCTATATATTCGATCCATGAATTTGATTTTCGGGCCAAAATCAAGGTCCGAATTTTTTTTTTAAAGGTCAAAATTATAGATTACTTACATACACTATAAAAAACAACTATGTACACTCTAAAAATTTGGACTTATATACACTATAAAATAAATTTGGTGCCTCTAAAATTTTGGTCCTGAGGCAAGTGCCTCATAGGCCTCATATAAAGTCCGGCCTTGGAAACATATAATCAAATCATGCAACGTAATGTCAATTACATTTATATGTTTGGTTTACCATGTAATGTAATTGAGTTTCTAATTTAATATTTTTTAAGTACAACATAAAAAAAGTAGATCAATAAAAATTTCAAAAATAAAAAAAATTAAAATTAAAAAATAGATAAATAAAGGGAAAAAAATCGTTTTGTCCTCATGCAAAAAATGACCAAAAACGACATAAAACGACAAAAAAAATAAAAAAAACCAAGTGAAAAACGAAAAAATCAACCAACAACGAAAAGCGATAAAAAATGGAAAACGAAAAAAAAAAATTCAAAAATGACAAAAAAGGGGGGAAAAACCCATCAAAAGTGATGAAATATAATAAAAAATGACCAAAAAAAAACTGACCAAAAAAAGACATAGAATGGAAAAAAAAAATAAAAACGAAAAAAAGTCTAAAAATAAAAAACGACAAAAAACAAGCAAAAGGACAAAAAGCGACCAAAACAAAAAAAGGATAAAAAAATGACAAAAAACGAACAAAAACGTCAAAAAACGATAAAAAAAAAACCAATAACAATGACAAAAAATGATAAAAAATGACCAAAAACGATAATAATAAACAAATCCAAAACGATATAAAAGAGCAAAAATGATAAAACGACAAAAACGAAAAAAGATAAAAAGCAAGAAAAAAAAAAACACAAAAAAGATTAAATTTTTTTTTGCAAAAAACGAAAAAACCAAACAAAACGACCAAAAGAAGCAAAAACGAATAGAAACGACCAAAAAAGGCAAAAAAAAAATGTGCAAAATCGAACAAAAATGGTAAAATTCGAACAAAACCGTGCAAAAACGAGAAAAAGAAATAAACAAAAAGAGCAAAAAAGGAGCAAAAATGAAACAAATAAATAAACAAAAACCATCAAAAATGATTAAAAAAGTCAAAAAAAAAATCCAAAATGAGAAAAACTGCAAAAAACCGAGCAACAACAACAAAAACGATAAAAAACGTGTAGAAGCGATAAAAAAGTGCAAAAAGGACAAAAACGAAAAAAATGTACAAAATTGACCAAAAATGATAAGAAAGTGAAAAAAGCAAAAAACGTGCAAATCATCCAAAAATGATAACAAACGTGCAAAATTGACCAAAAAGATATAAAATGTGACAAAACAGCCAAAAGCGACTAAAAACGATAAAAAATTTGAAAAAGCAGCCAAAAGCAAAAAAAAAGTACAAAATGGTCAAAAACGTACAAAATCGACAAAAACGATAAACACGTGAAAATACCGCAAAAAATGTGGAAAATCGAGAAAAAGTGATAAAACGTGGAAAAACAACGGTCCGAAACGGCAAAAAACGTGCGAAAACCGACAAAAAATTAAAAACGTAAAAAAAGAAGCCAAAAGCGACCAAAAATAATAATAAAATATGTAAAAATGGTTTAAAAGTACAAAATGACAAAAACGATAAAAAAATCGCAAGAACCGTGAAAAATTGACAAAAAATGGTAAAAAATCGTGCAAAAACGGCCCAAAAACGGCAAAAAAACATGCAAAACAATTAAAAACGTGAAAAAACAGCCAAAAAACGACCAAAATAATAAAAATGGGTAAAAATGGTTTAAAAACGTACAAAATCGACAAAAAACAAGAAAAAACGTGAAAACCCCGCCAAAAAAACGTGCAAAAATCGAAAAAAATGATAAAAAAAAGCCAAAAAAGGACAATACATACGAAATCGACCAAAACCATAAAAACGTGTAAAAGGGCGACAAAAAGGGCCCAAGAACATGCAAAAACAGCCAAAAATGAAAAAAAAAAAAGAGAGAAAAAGGTCCAAAACGAACAAAAAGGACTAAAAAACGAACAAAAACGACCAAAAATTACCAAAAACGAACAAAACGACCAAATTATAGCATACCAATTTTCTGCTTAAGTTGTAGTGTAATCGCGATGACATATATTTTATGATGTAATTGAGTTTAGAAGAAACTGATGTAATGTAATCAAACTTGTAAGCACGATTACATTACATCTAAATTTTTTTGTCCAACCAAACACGCGAGTTGGATTGAGAAATCCAATCCTGCAAACCAAACGAGCCCTAAATCAATGTTTGACTTGATTCATATATAGAGGGACAATCGATCAAACGATGGACTGCGTACAAACAGGATTACGATGAAGACGGAGTTTTAGTATTGCTAGATTTATTATAGGTAAAATATTTCACTCAATCCAAACTTAGCATCAACTTTGAAGGCGACTCCCTTACAGCTATCCGAATCTTCAATGGTGAGAAATCTCTTATCCCTTGGCGGCTACATGACCTCTTCCAGTCTGTCTTCATTGAACTAGCCTCGTGCAACAAAATCAATTTTTTTTTTTTTTTTTTTTTTTTTTTTTTTTTTTTTTTGTGAGAAGGATGGGTAACAAAGCAGCGCACAGTCTAGCTGCATATGCAATGTCCGCCAAAATAAAAGCCGGATATGACTCCGCCCCGGAGTGTATTCTCCAGGAACTAGCTAGAGAAGCTGCCTCTCCTGATTCAATTGTATGCGATTCGATCAGATAAGTTCTAATAAAGATCTATTCCCTCGGAAAAAAAAAAAAATCCAAATTGAAAAATTATATATTTGATCAAGAATTGAAAGGGACGAATATATAGTTCGGATTTGATCTAAACACATGCATAACTAACATCTCCTTTCCTTAACATTGATACTTTATACTTCCACACAACCATGATTTCGTAAAAATTTTAAACTCCACTGACAGTAGTGGACGAGCCACGGATGAAAAAAATTATTAGGTGCTCCCGCTGAGTGGTGAGTCCGGTCCAATGAATATTGGACACTTGACAATAACCAATTAATTCCACACTTCCCACATCAGAACCCGATAGGAGAAGATAAAGGAAAAAGCTGACAAAAATCCAACGTCAATTCATAAGTTAGCTTAATATTAATTTTAATTTTAATATTATCGTTAATATTAATATTAATATTAATCTTAATATTAATGTTAACGTTAATATTAATATTAATATTAATATTAATTTTAATGTTAATATTATTGATTTTGTTAGCTTTTTCCGTTATCTTCTCCTATCCGATTATGATGTGGGAAGTGTGGAGTTTATTGGTTATTGTCAAGTGTCCATTGTTTATTGGACCAGACTCACCACTCCGCATATCCAATGGTGAGCTAGAAACACCTAATAATTTCTCTATGAATGGGCAGACAAGACAGTAAAACTTTTCTGAATCTAATAATACCCTTGGAAGCTTGACATAACAACTATGAAGAATTCCGTAGTTTATAATTAGTTATATGAATTTTATAGATGGAACCATTAAAGTATCCTTTAGAATTAGTAGACAAAATTCAGATTTTACACATGATGTACAACTGTCTAGAGGTTAATGCAGTACATTTCACTTTCTTATTTTGCTACAGTTGGTTGCTAAGTATTCAGGGCAAAGCTAGAATCCTGTATTGGAATAGGCTAGATTAGTTTCGGATGGACTATCGATAAACTCATACAAAAAAATAACACACAAAAATATATATATGGATTTTTTTTTTTTGGGGCAACCATAAGTTGACTCCTCCCATGTACGTGTTAACCTCCACTTGCAGCTATATAATTGGCATTGTTAACTAAAGATAATTAATTCATTAACAAAAATCCTTGAGGAACTTGTGAGCTTTTAATTTTTAAAACACGGTCATAAAAGACTGTTGGATTACATACATCTAATTCTTTAATTATTTTTTTTCCAAAAAACTAGAGAGTAGAATACATACATTTTCAATATTAGCAAAATTTATTTGTCACGCCCATACGTAAGTTATTAGTCTGAGTTCTTATTTAAGTATCTGTAAATGAATTGTTTCATTATATGGTGTCCATGTTAAGCACGGTTGTAATACAACTCAAGTAAATTAGCTAGTAATGGGGGGTACATGGTCATGGTATACAAATGCCAACAATTCAGCGGACGGAAAAAACATAATTTGAACTAGTCCACTTTCAAGAAAAAGCTACATTCAGAACTCAACTTGTAAGTAAATTATGATAAATTCCTAGGTCAATCCCTTGGTTTCCTAGTAAAGAAAAAAAAGATGGAATCAAAATGTTGGGCTTTACTTGTACTTGCTGCAAATGAAACTTTGGTCAAAAATTGATTACAAGCTGGCATTAAAAGCACGTTGGTGTTGAGTAAAGACATTCCGTCACGTTACCATTAATAGTCAAAACTAAGTTACATATCAGAGGATGAGGATGAACTTCATTACTAATTAGTTATGGAAAGTGATAGGTGTGGAAGCAACTGAAAAGTTCCACGCACTCGGAAGTTACCATGCACCTGCACTTCCCGACCGAATACCAACCAGTCACACCTAGACGGATAAGATCAGGAAAAAAAAAAAAAAGAATATAAAACTGAGTTTAATCAATAACATTATGGAACACTGATATTTGAAGTAAATGTGAGTTTATTACGGTAGGAACTCGAAGATTACATCAGTGAGGAATGGGTCATCCACAGCCCCACCCTAGTTAGATATCATATAAACCCAGTGGCTGCTAGCCAGACATTTAATCCAGTAAACACAATACTTATTAACAAAATAATAATAAATAATAATAATATATTTATAATTCAAAATATAGCATATATTAATATCAAATGTCATAAACTATTACAATCACTAAGTAACCCCTTTTCTTTGACAACAAAAATCTTCAAGGCTTCATAATTTAAAAATATTAAAAATATATTTATTGTCAACGGCATCCAATACGTCTCTTTCAATATATGCTACCAAAAAATCATTCATAATCGTATCTCTCAATGGTTAACTTATGAAGTTTTGATAATTTTTATTGCAGAAAATACTCTCTACAGTTGCGATTCCAATGGGTAATAACAATGCCAACTTCAAGAGCAAATACACCAACGGATATGTAATTTGATGCTTCTTTAACTGAACCATCTTTCTAGCAAGTCCACTAACCCCCGCAACATCAGAAAATTGGTCATCAGAGCGTACATAAAAAAATATAATTATCAAGTTGACGATCAAGGTACATTAACTCCATGTTAAAAAAATATGATGGACAAAATTCAGCAAAGCGAAATAATTTTCTCTTATCATAAGAAGAGAATGAATCACCTGGATCAAGACAAGCCATACACAGCAACAACTCCGTATTCACCTCATCAAAACGATTGTTCAACTCTTGAATTTGCAAATCAATCACTTCATAAAATAATTCAAATGATAAAGAATTATTTTTCCTTCAAAGTTGCGAGGGATCTTCCATGTTGTACAAATAATTCGTCCATCTATAAGGTGACTATCTTGTGCTTAACACAAAATGAAGAAACCTCTTTCAACAACAATTTTCATCCATCATCTCTCATGTTTTGCAAGTGTTGCTTGGTTATTCTCACGAGAGTTATGGCATTTATTATATCTCGGTATTTTCTCTATGAACCTTGTGATAAATCATTTGTGATTCTCAAGATATTCTTCATCATATGTAAGTGAAATACGAATTCAAATTGAGAAATGATTACCAAAATATTTTCTGCATGCTCTCTTACCTTGTAATCCTTTGCATCCTCCTCAACAATCACAATAACATCAACCACCTACGAGTACAAGCAAATCAAACTCATTAGTGTACCGTAATTAAAATGCCACCAGGTGCTTCCTGCTCATTTCAATGCTATTTCTTGATTCTTACATTTTTCAGTCAAAACATCACCGCTATAAATTCCTTCAACAACTTTTTAAAATTATTTTTCACGAAGAATGTCCCTACGCTTGCATGAGGCTCCAACAATATTTGATAAAAATGTACAGTGTCAAAGAATAAAAAAAATCTTTCCGTGACCTTCTACAACAGCTACAAGTGTTAATTGAAGTTGTTGAGCAAAGCAGTGAACATAATAAGCCGACTCATTCTCCATCATAATCAAGCTTTTCAATTCATTGAATTCTCCCCGTATGTTGCTAACTCCATCGTATCCTTGTCCCTGAATCTCGATATCCTTAATCCATGTTGGGACGATAGAGACTCAATAGCTGCCTTAAGTGATGTGGCACTAGTGTCACCGACATGAACAATACCAAGAAAACGTTTTATAATATGCCCCCTTCCATCTACAAAAGACAAAACAACAACCACTACCAAAATATGTCAAATTAGCGACGAAATTAGCGACGCCAGTTAAAAACGTCGCTATGTTTTGTGTATTTAGCGACGTATGTAAATGACGTCGCTGAACGTCACTATCAGCGACGTTTACGACTATTAGCGACTATAATTATAGTTTGGAAAGAACAAGTCGCTATGTAGTCGCAAAACGTCGCTGATGTATTTATTCAGCAACGTTTTGGCGACATTTAATCATGTCCGTCGCTATCCTATTACTGAACAACGACTTCTAGTGACGTCTCACTTAGACGTCGCTAAAAACTTTCATTTAGGGTTCTGGGAACCCGATCGATTTCATTTTATTTCCCAAATTTCAATCTCCCGCCGAGCGCTCTCGTTTCTCTCCCCCTCCCCCTTTCGTCTCCGGTGACCGCTCCCCCTGACGATCTCCTCCCCTCCGACGACCCCTACCCGACCCTGACGAGCTCTCCGACGACCGCTACCCGACGAGCTCTCGTTTTCCTCCGGCCCCTTCCCCCTCGTCCCCTGCCCCAACGACCCCCCTCGCCCCTTGGTGACCTCGTTGTCGCTCCTCTACCGTCGACCCCCTCGTGCCCTGCTCCGCTCCGGCGACCCCAACCTGACCCCATCCAGGTATACCTAACCCTAACCCTCTCTCCCACTGACACGACATAGACTCATTGACACACTCACTGACACGACACCGACACACTCACTGATACGATATTGGCATACTGACACACGACACACAGACACTATGTATACTCATTGAAGAAAACCCTTATACATATGTATACATGTATACATGAAACTCTTATACATATGTATACAATATATACATATGTATACTCATTGATGGTTCCTTTATATACATATATACATATGTATACAATCTTAGAAAAAAAAACTCTTATATAACTATAGTTATATCTATCAATCTACATATATACATATGTATACAATCTCAGGAAAAACTGAACTAAACACACATAGGTATACTCATTGAAGAAACTGAGATTTCACAACGGAACTTGGATTTTGATACATGAAACGAGATGATGGTTCCTTTAGTTAGCTTGCTTATGTTACAATTATATTCTCTGTGAATATCGATTTTACCATATGGCACCCATGACCCGAGCAGCAGTACGTCGTTTGAGGGAAACACAGATTGCTGAGGTGGCTCCTCCTACTGTTAAGGAGGAAGTGGCACCGGTAGCTAGTGAGACCGGGAGTTCCATTCATCCAGCACCTGCAGTAGAATGGCGCTTTCCCCGCCGTCAATCCCACTTATTAGAAGATGTTGCGTGATGGTATCATTGAGCGTATACGTGAGCTGCGTGGTCGTCATTAGTGTAGTTTTATGGATGTATTTTGTGTTGGACTATTCGTACTTATTACCAGCTGTACTTGTTTTATGGAGATGAGTTTATGGACTTAATTATGGACTTATTACCAGCTGTACTTGTTTTATGGAGATTAATTATGGACTTATTACCACTTATTTTGTGGAGATTAATTAGGCTAAGTCTTCTGTGTGGTCAATTCTGATACACTATGGTTATATGGTCATGTCATGTGATACACTATTACGACTTGTTGTATCATGATTACTTGGGATTCTATTTCAATGATTTTTCTCTCACAAATCAAACACAGAAGCGAAAAGCACACCTTATACTATATTGGCATCCTATACGACACGTTTGTATCCTAATAGTATATAAGGAGTATCCTAGTACCTACAGTGTATAGAGTATCCTAGAAGTATAGGTACGATTGGTATATCATATTACATAGAGTGTATAGAGTGAGCATCCTAATAGTATATAAGATATTTTAGAAGTAAAGTGTCCGTGTCAGTCCGAAGTAAGGTGTCCATGCCAGCCCTTCTCTGAAAAAGTAAGTCTACTACCGATATCGCCAATACCAATACTCATAGGAATAGTCCGATACCGATTCCTATACCTATATGTTGTTGTTCAAGCAATTTATAGCTACAAATGCGTAAGTACACATGAAAATCTCATCTGTTAAATATGTTACCTAAGAGCATCATTAGTAAGGGCAATTCATTACTACAGTGTATAGAGTATCATAGAAGTGTAGGTATGATTGGTGTATCGTATTACATAGAGTGTATCGAGTATCCTTTCGGTATATAAGAGTTACTTCACTTATTTTGTCAAGACAAGTAAACTTTTTAAATGTTGACGGTATATATACTGTCAACATTTGGTTTTGCCTTGTAGCTACAGGCAGTTGCCTGCATTTTGCCTTATAACTTGGCCTTTGGCCTGTGCTTGAGCAGTGTGAACTTCCAGGTTAGGGTGTTAGTTCATGATTAGCATTGTTTAGATATTAGTTTCAGTTAAAGGGTTAGTTTAGATTAGGATATTAGAAGGAATATGAGAGTTAGTAGATGTTAAAGTAGGATATTAATTTATTAGTTAGGATAGATAGTTTGAGTTAGGATACTGCTCAAGCACATGCCAAAGGGACGATATTGGATATTAATTTAAAAAGTTTTACCTTTCTTGACAATCTGGGTGAAGTAACTCTTGTAGACCCAAAGGGTCGATATTGGACAGTTGGGATGAATATCAGAATCAGTATCGGATTAGTATCGACCGTATCGGATCAGTATCGACCGTATGTACTTAGTGTCGTATACTTCTACAAGTACAATTATACCTCGACCGTACGTACTTAGTATCGACCGTATCGGATTAGTATCGGTCTATCGGATACGACACTTTGACACAAGACAGTTGTTTTAGTCCCAACACAGTTATTTTTGTTTCTTCCTTCAAATTTTTTGTTTGTAATAGGTGGAATGAATGAACAATTTATGTTGCGCACCCATATCTAGACTGCCTTAACATTCATTCACTGACTGCAATGTGCATATATGCATCTATCTTACAGAATTATCCTCAATTGGATATGGATATGAATTACTACTTACGGAATCATACGTGGATTTACAACCGTCATCCTGATGACATGTGCGGTGTGCGGGATGAATTTATAGAGGGTGTACAGCAGTTCCTGCAGTTTGCCAAGGCGTTCCCTCAGTACATGGACGGTACCAAAAATAAGTGTCCATGTGTGAGATGTCGCAACTTGAAATATCATCCAGAAGTGGAAGTCACGTATCATTTATACTCGAAGGGTTTCACGCCAAATTACTATCAGTGGAGCGCGCATGGAGAACTTGTGTCTTTAGCATCGGAGTATGAGCCTTATGTGAATGTCCACAACAACGCTGCTTACGACGATGGGTTGGTGAACATGATTTTTGACGCGGCAGGGCCTAGTTTCGATCCGGACGATCATGATACACTTGAGGAGGCACCGAACGGCGATGCTGCACAGTTCATGGAGTTGCTGGAGAATGCAAGGACTCCATTATATCCTGGTTGTGAGGATCATTCACCGTTGGAGGTGGTTACAAGATTGTTGAGCATCAAGTCCGATTTTAACATGTCGTAAGATTGCTACAACCGTCTTATGGAGTTGCTTATAAAAATATTGCCTGAGGGTGCTAAATTGCCTAAAGACTTCTACTGGTCTAAGAGGATGGTGAGATCGCTCTGGATGGGATACGAAAAAATCGATGCATGTCGTAACGGGTGCATGTTGTACTATAAAGACGACAAGGATGAAGACGCTTGCAGATTTTGTGGTGTCGATCGCTACAAGGGCAGTGGTAGAGGAAAGTTTGTCGGTGACAGGAAGCCTACCGATTCGATACACTACTTGCCGTTGACGCCACGGTTGCAGCGGTTGTTTATGGTGAAGGAAACTGCAGAAAACATGAGTTGGCATAAGTGAAAACAGACCGAAGAAGTATTGGATCACCCATCTGATGGAGAAGCATGGAAGCACTTTGATCGAGAGTATCCAAATTTTGCTTCTGATCCGCATAATTTCAGATTGGGTCTCTGCTCCGACGGTTTTACCCCATTTGGACTTTCGGGATCCCAGTATTCGTGTTGGCCTGTGATCGTCAGTCCGTACAATCTACCGCCTTGGATGTGCATGAATACTCCATATATGTTCCTCACCATTATTGTCCCAGGTCCGAACAATCCGAAAAGGAACATCGATGTGTATTTACAGCCATTGATTGATGAGTTGAATCAGCAGTGGGAAGTAGGTTCCAACACGTACGATGTATCTAGAAAACAAAATTTTCAGATGCGGGCAGCACTTATGTGGACCATCAACGACTTTCCGGCCTATGTTATGTTATCGGAATGGAGCACGCATGGTCGTCTTTCATGTCTATATTGCATGGACCGCACTAAGGCTTTCCGTTTGAAACAGGAGGCAAACCATGCTTCTTCGATTGTCATTGACAATTCCTGCCGAAGGATCATCCGTACCGGAGGAACAGAAATGCTTTTCGTGCTGGCATTATGGAGAAGGCTAATCTTCCACCAAGGTGGCCCGGATACACGATAAGGAAAGAGGTAAAAGATTTACCAAGAGCTATTGAAGAGCCTGCTACGGGCTACAAGTGTGACGAATTTGGTCGCACTTATAACCGGACGAAGAGGAGTATATTCTGGGATCTGCCATATTGGAGCACCAATCTGATTAGACATAACCTTGATGTCATGCATATCGAGAAGAATGTGTTTAACAACATAATTAATGCTATAATGGACGTAAAGGGGAAGACGAAAGACAATCCAAAGGCTATGTTGGACTTGGAAGAAATATGTAGACGTCCTGTATTGCATTTGATAGAGGACGGGAATGGAAAGTTGAAGCAGCCTAAGGCAATTTTCTCACTGGAGAAGGATGATAAAGTGAGACATTGTAGGTGGATTCAAGGTCTGAAATTTTCAAACGGGTATGTTTCGGACTTGAGAAGATGCGTCGACCTCAAGGAGAACAAACTGAAAGGTATGAAGAGCCATGATTGTCACGTATTCATAGAGAGGTTAATTCCGATTGCATTTCGGGAATTCTTACCCCCGGTTGTTTGGGATACATTGACCGAGCTTAGCATATTCTTCAGAGATCTATGTTCTAGTAAGTTGCTCGTCGATCGTCTAGAAAAGCAGGAGAACGATATTGCGGTAACACTGTGCAAGCTCGAGAAGGTATTTCCTCCTGGATTCTTCGACTCCATGGGTCATTACATCAAACAGGTTTTGATCACCTAGACATAGTACATCAAGTGTAGCAACCAATGTTCCTACTGCTACACATAGATGTATCAAATCAGTTAAGACTTCATATAGGACCTAGAGATTGACAGGTAGTACTGACCTTGAACCCATTAGGAACACATGAGTCCATCTATCATATTACACTAGAACAGTAATTTAGGCTATAGGCCACCAGAACCTAGGACCTGTCTAATCTGATAAGAAGGGGACATTAAGATTATGGAATGCAGGCTAGTACCAACCTACATAAATGGACACTGTGGGTGCTTGGTACTGTCATATGGGAGTGATCATAATATCATGTAGACTTAGACATGGTATCTCCTTATGAGCATAAATACATGTAGTAGGTGACTTAAGTCCTACATTTAGTATGGGAAAGACTAGCTCAGAGCCACCTGGTGGCATCAACCAGGGTCCACTGACCTCATAGGCTGAAAGAGTAACATAGAGAATACAGGTTAAAGAGGGGATTACAACATGGGGCTGAGTATCGACAGGAAATACACAGGTTTGGTACTAGTGTATCAAACACCACTCCTATACAGGTTCATCTGACCCTATAGAATCAAAGCTTCAATTGAGTATATCCAAGTGTCCAGGTTATGCCAACAATATAATACAGGTAGAAAAACTGATGATCAATATAGAAAGTTGTACACAGTACAGGATTATACCAGCTGTTAGCTATTAAGGCTATCTGGCCTAACTTCTATGGTACAGATGGCAGGACAAGCAAATGTGTGCTCTGGCAAAACTGAAAAGTTTGGGCATGGAGTAAATCCTACATCAGGAAACCTGGAAATACCAATACTAGGAACCTGTAGCTACTAAGGGAGCCATAGTATAAGTTGGTTATACTTGAACCTAGCCCAACCTCATATAGAAACAGCCATGTGTTAGCCTAAGATAACCTCCTACTCGATTACTGAATGCTTAGGAACCTGTCATTGGGCTAACAGACACTAGTGACCAGATACTAGAGTGGCAGGATCCTGATAACAGGACGTTGTTTGTAAAAATAAATGTCTTTATTTCACAAACTTTGTAAGAAGATTACAATTAAATTCTGGAAAAGTACAATTATAGGAATCCGATCTGAAGATGATCGCTTTATCCCTTGGACGATGTGAACTTTGAAGACGATAGCCTCTGAAGAATGCAGCAGCACTTGGACAAGAACTCCTGATCTCTTATGATAATAATGATCTGATCCCCTTAATGAAGGACTTGAAACTCTATTTATAGTGTTCTAGAAATAACTAATTTGTAGTTATTCTGGATTGTGCATGCTGAACTGCGCTGGCGACAGACTGTGCAGACTGCAAGCTGTGCTGGCCTATCGGGCAGTTGCTCGATCGTGGGCTAACCATTTTCAGATGCATGGCATTGTTTGATTGAAATGCGCTTGGTCGTATGCAAACGGTTGCCACGTGGTGAGCAATTGATGGCATGTAAGCCACGTAATAAATGTTAGCTATTTGATAAATTGTGCTAACCAAATAGCGCTAACATCAGGTTGCGCTTCCTTATAATCACTGGACAGCGCTGGGATACAGACTTGGTCAAACGACACTAAAGTTGAACTGGACGACTGCGCTGAACTTGTACAGCTGTCTTTCGAGCGCTGTGCTGCACAAGAAACGGACGGACTCCTTATTTTTCGGGCTGTCAGGCTGTCAAAAAATTCGATCTTTGTCAGGTAATGATGACATTGCCATGTCAGCATAGCACGCTCTAGTGGTAGCGCAGTTCAGCTTGCGCGTTCAATTTGTAGCGCAATCTGTTTCCTACACAATCCATTTGAAGGTTGCGCACTTGAGATTTCTCTGAGTATTTGCTAGATGCAACTTGATTTTTAGGACATACAAGACCCCCTTCAAAGTTTTCAAACTTTGAAAATATTCAAAGTTTCGAAATACTTTGAATTTCAAAATTAAAAATCAAGTTGTGCAAGTTGCGCTTTGATTGCGCGTTTGGAGAAATTAGTTCCGTCTTTTGTGGCGCAGTTGGGGAGAAAGAAAAGAAGGTTGTTGAACTGAATGCAGAGTTTGCTCGACTTCAGGAAGAGTTGAGAATCGTTCAAATTGCTCTTGAGGAAGAGACTACACAACATCAAGCTGCAGTTCAGTAACTAGACATTCTGACTCATGAAAAGAATGAGTTTGTCACGTCTCATCAAGATGAAATCGCTCGCCGACTAATGACCTTGCCGACATTTGACGATAAATCTGGAATGGAGGGAGCTAGAAGGCGGGTGCTGGATTCTCGTGAGGAACGACTTCAAACTTTGAAGCAGCAGATAGCCAGTATGATGACCCCACCAATTGAATGAATCTTTTGTACTTTCTCTTTTGTAATATGTCTTTTTGTAATGCCTTTTATTTTGATCAATAAAAAGACATTATTTTTGTGGCTCTATTATTTTTGCATATCCTATTACGGATATAAATAATAGCAACAGAAAATATATTCAGAGGTTCAGGACATAATATATTTTTGATGTAGAAAATAATTATATTCATTATATCTGCTCAGAGGTAATATGGGCATGGCAGGATATAATTTTCTTTTTGAATATCATTATTTCGGTAGACAACTTAATCAGAGGTAACAAATACGTGACAAGTTGTTGATATGGATGAACGGATGAATCGTCAAAATGTGTGAACGAAATGAATCGTCGGGATGAACCGATGAACCGTCAAATCAATGGAATGAACGGGTGAACCGTCAGATGAATGGAATGAACGGGTGAACCATCAAATAAATGAAATGAACGGGTGAACCGTCGGATGAATATAATGAACGAATAAACCGTCGAATGAATATAATGAATGGATGAATCGTCGGATGAATGAAATGAACGGATGAACCGTCGGATGAATATAATGAACGGATAAACCATCGAATAAATATAATGAACGGATGAACCGTCGGATGAATGAAATGAACGGATGAACCGTCGGATGAATGAAATGAACGGACGAACCGTTAGATAGATGTAATGAACGGATAAACCGTCGAATGAATATAATGAACGGATGAACCGTCGGATGAATGAAATGAACGGATGAACCGTCAGATAGAAGTAATGTTCCTGAAAGATACGTTATATCGGTTCACGTAATCGACTGTGTCAAGAATCTCTGTCTATAAATAGGACATAAATTTAGATGGAAGGATAATTTTCACTTTTCAACAGAAAAAAATGTCGTCTGGAGATGCATCCAAGAAGGCTGAGATTGTCCCGAAAGTTGAAGAAGGCACTGAGGAACGTCCAGCCCAACCAACCCAGCCCAAGCAGACGGAGGTGGGTGATGGTTCATCTGCATCCAAGCCACCGTGGGATATCTTGGACTTTCTACTTGAACCAAGGACGACGGACGAGGAGGAAGCCATGAGGATGGCCGCTTGCAAATTTCTGGTGGGTTCGAGCAAAGATGTCCTCGGCTCTTTTGCCGATTATGTTTTTGAAAAGGACGGTAGAGGTCCTCGTCCTGTCTTCAAGAAGGATGATAGTGATTCTCGTCCTTGATATTATGTAACATCATTTATGATGAAATAAAATCAAACTTTATTTATGAACTGTCTGATCATATTTACAAGGAATCCTTCTTACATTCATACATAATATTTTTTGAGGAACTTGTCATTGATGGGCATCATTGCAACTCGACCGTCTAGATTTGTGAGTTGATAGGCTCCATTTAAGAAGACTTTACTCACAATATAAGGCCCTTCCCACTTCGCACCGAACTTGCCTTTGCTCATGTGAGTCATAGTCATGGGACGTCTGACTGTAAGAACGAGTTCTCCTTTCTGAAAGGCTCTGACTTTAACTTTGCGGTTGAAAGTCTTTGAGATATGGCTTGATAGAACTCTATGTGTTGTTGAGCCAATAGTCGCTTCTCGTCGAGTGCCTCTAGTTTTTGAAATCGAAGAAGATCATTGTTCTCTATCATCAACTCATTGGCAATAGCAATCCTTAGAGATGGGATTTGAAGTTCTAGGGGTAGAACTGCTTCACACCCGTATACCAGAGAAAAGGGTGTACAGCCTGTGGGGTTGCGGACCGTAGTACGGTAGGCCCAAAGACATTCTCCAAGCTTTTCACTCCAGTTCTGTTTGTTAGTAGACACAAACTCCTTAAGGAACTTGATAATAGTTTTGTTGAAGGCTTCAACCAAGCCATTAGCAGCGGGATTGTAAGCCGTAGAGACGACATTGTCAATCCGATGATCGTCACAGAACCTTGTAAACTTTTGACTGATGAACTGAGGCCCATTGTCATGAATGATCCGTCGAGGCACACCAAACCTGTAGATAACATGATGTTTGACGAAGTTGATGACGCTGCTGGTTTTGACTTCAACCAAAGGTATAGCTTCGGCCCATTTGGAGAAATAATCTATTATGGCTAGTATAAACCGATGTCCTTTAGAAGAAGGAGGATTGATAGGACCTATAATATCCATGCCCCAAGCTTCAAAAAGCCAGGAAGCAGCAGTCGGATGAAGAAACTTCGATGGTTGATGGATGAAATCTGCATGGATTTGACAGGCTCGACATTTCTTAGCATATTTGATGGCGTTAGACACCATAGAGGGCCAATAATAACCCATTCGTCGGATACGATCTTGTAGCTTAGGGCCTAGTTGATGTGCTCCGCAAACACTATCATGAGCTTCATGCAATACTTGCTTCGCTTCATCACCAGCAAGACAGGGCAAGAGTAGGCCGTCATAAGTCCGTCGATAAAGAGTTTTAGTGATCTGGTTGTAGTAGAATCGAAGAGATCGTCGATGAATACTCGTAGCCTCTTTAGGATCTTCAGGGAGTATATCATGAACCACAAAGTTAATAAAAGGAGCTCTCCAATCTTCATTGATAACATTGATTTCAGTGAAGTTACTGAACTCGATGTTACGATTGTTTTCCACACAGAACAACTCTCTATTGGAAACAACAACCACTTGTTGTCTTTTGATAGGAATTGCTAAGACTGCCGCGAGATTGGCTAAAGCATCTGCCTCAGTGTTACAAGCTCATCGAACATATTCAATGAAGAAAGCCTTAAACGATGTAGCCATATAAGTCACAGCTTCATGATAAGGCACTAGATCTTGATGGCGAACTTCGTATGTTCCCCTAACCTGATTGACAACCAGTTTAGAATCGCCATAGCCTTCAATATATTCGACCTCCAACTGTTTAGCTAATTGGAGTCCGATAAGCAAGGCATTGTATTCGGCCACATTGTTAGAGCATGGCTGATTTAAGGAACAGGCTCTTTGAACGGCTAATCCTTCTGGAGAGACAAGAATAATTCCAACTCCTGCGACAATGATCCCATTGGGTCCAATCCAAGATGCTCCGTCAAAGAACAGACGCCAGGTAGGAAATTCTTCAGAGATCATGTTTGATTCCAATGTTTTATCTGGAATTTCATCATAAAGTTTAGATATTTCTGGAACAGGATGAGCTGCTAAAAAGTCAGCCAGTGCTTGACCCTTAACAGACTTTTGTGGAACATAAATATTGTCATATTAGGCTAGCAAAATGGCCCATGTAGCCAGTCGAGAGTTGAGTGTGCTAGGCTTCTTCATCAGTACCCGAAGCGGATTAACTCAGGAGATGACGTGAATGGTTTGGTCGATGATATAATGCCGAGTCTTTTGAACAGCGAACATAAGAGCTAAGCATTCTTTCTCAACCGGACTATAACGGTGTTCAGCACCAATCATAGTACGACTAAGATAGTAGATGGCTTGTTCATGGCCTTCTTTGTTCTTCTGGGCAAGTAAAGCACCCAATGAATTATCCATAGCACGGACATATATTAAGAATGGTATGCCTGAAATTGGTGGCACCAAGACTGGTGGGTTCATAAGATATTGCTTTATATCGTCATATGCTCGTTGACATTCTTCAGTCCAAATAAAAGATACATCCTTCTTCATTAACTGGGTATATGGTCTGCAGCGTCCAGACAGATTTGAAATGAGTCTCCTGATGTACGCAAGTCGAACTTGGAATCCTCGTAGCTCTTTTAGGTTGCGTGGAGGACGCATCTCTTGAATGGCTTTGATCTCCTTGGGATCTACGTGTATACCCTTAGATGTAATGACGAAGCCGAGAAACTTACCACTAGAGACACCCAATAATGATTTGGTGGGATTTATTTTCAACTGATGTTGGCACATTAGATTAAAGATACTTCTTAAATCTTGGATGTGATCTTCCTTTAGACGACTCTTGACAGTAATATCGTCCACATAGCATTCGACAGTCTTACGAAGATGATCTCAAAAGATAGTACTCATAGCTCGTTGGTAAGTTGTACCAGCGTTTTTGAGACCAAATGTCATCACGGTATAGCAGTAGACTCCGCGAGGAGTGCGAAAAGAAGTGTGTTTTTCATCTTCAGGATTCATCCGAATCTGATTTTATCCAGAGAATCCATCCATGACGGATATCCTTTCGAACCCGCAAGTGTTGTCGATCATGACGTCTGTGGTAGGGAGAGGGAACTCATCTTTTGGACATGCTTCATTAAGATCCCGGAAGTCGATGTAAACTCAAAATTTGCCAGTTTTCTTCAAGACTGGGATGACGTTGGCTACCCAATCTGTAGTGCCCCGACCCGCAAGATGCCTTATGATGGATGGTTGGTTCGATGAAGCCTTGTTGGACTTGGGATTATGCGAAGGATCGCTTGGAAGACTATGCGATCGTGGCGGGAATCGTCCTATGAATGTGAGTAGTGTTGAACCCTTCAAAGATCCTTTAGCTTCACGCTTAAAATAAGGATAGTATGCTATGTTTCTAGTTGAGTTTGTTCAATAACACCTTGCATGGAATTTGGAAAGATAATAAAAGATAATAATCATATGAACGTAAACTGTTGTGGCTAAGTGAATTGTATGCTTGTACGCTGTTGCGATGAATTGTATGACAGGTGAAGGCAAAGTCCCAAATACTTGGGCAGGTGAGTATATCGAGCGTTGGCTCAATGAATAGATGGCAAAACAGATGTTAAGACCCAAGTACTGGGCAGTGAGTATGCTTGAATTGCATTTGAATGAATGCATGCTAAAACAGATGCTAAGTCCCAGGAATTGGGCGGTGAGTACATTGAGTTTGGTTTGAAAGATGTTTGGTATCAAAGATGTGGCAAGACATTGGGTAACAACATTCTATTATCCTGTCGCCGATGTAGAATGTTGATTACGCCAAGACCCTGGATTAGGCAGATGATAATGTGAGCATTGGCTCAAGGCAAGATGGCTAGATGGCAAGATGGTAATATGAATGAGAATGGTGGCTGAATTACTTAGTTTTCCTTATCATGCATTATATGTTTTCTTCTTAGATAAGTTGCATATAGTTGCATGGTCATGGACAACTTGTCGACAAGGTAGTTTCCACGAACGGTATTCCTGGGCCATGGAACCCGGCTCGTCCTAGGGGGAAACAAGGAATGTGCCGACGTACTGGCATCGGTAAACGGGACTTGCAGTGAGGCTAGCTACCTGCACTGAAAGGGCGCCGTTGTACCAGTAAGACGGTCCAGGATGGCGTGTCGCCAGTGACCTTCATATAGATAGGTCAGGTGCTAATGATGTCTTATGCAGGCAGAGTAAGTTATTACTCAAATACAGGGAAGGATGTCGGCTGTTGGTAAGAATCACCTGAACGGTGATATTCATATTGAATCATGATATTGTTTCTAACAATGTCTTGTGCAGGCAGAGTAAGTATTATAAATGTACATGGATGGCTACACGACCGTGGGTAAGAATCACCAAAGGGTGATAACAGTATACTTTAAATTATGTTGGCTATGAGATTTGCATGCTTTACTTCTTGTCGGCTATAACATGAAATTGACCCTAAGGCAACAAGAAAGACCACTGTTAATAATGTTCTGTAACATGATTACTTAGTGCTGTCTTCTTAGGTGAGTTGGGCCAGCACCGCTCGCCAGTACATTGATGATGTACTGACCCACGTTGTGGGCAATATTACAGGTGTTTGCTTGGGGGAAATCCTGTGAATCAGTGCTTGGCATCGATGAATCGGATGGGTGTGTAGAAGCTCTTCTTTCAAGACGATGTCTTCTGCTATACGGGACATAATGTATGGAACAGTGGAACTCAGATGTACCAGTGAGATTGTAGCCAAATTGGCAAGTCATTGTAAAGAAGTCGGTATGTTCATTGTAGCCTAAAGGGCAAGTGTATACATTTAGTCGGCTATTTATGAAGCCTTGTAAACAGTTGTAAACTCTGTATTCCGCTGCGAGTCTTGTAATCAATTGTAAACTTTGTATTCCGCTGCAAGCCTTGTAATCCATTCTTGATTATCAATAAAGAGATACATTTCTATATAACTTGTGTGACTTCAATTTATCTGCTTGGTTCCGCTGCGTTGTCGATGTTTTCTGAGAATTACCAGGAACTGTAATAGTTTTGCCTTGTACAAGTGAAATCTAGACTTGTACGGCATCACACCCAGTGGCTAGTTTTCGATCCTCCGGGATCGGGGCGTGACATAATGGTATCAGAGCACGGCTTTACGTCCTTGGATTCCTATTCGATTTGTTTCGAATCAACGTTGCTACTAAAATGATTCTAAGCTGCTTCCGCGATGATTCAAAGATTGCTTCCGCGATTATTCAAAGTTGCTTCCGCGGTGAATCAAAGTTGCTTCCGCGAATACTCAAAGTTGCTTCCGCGATGAAATCAAAGTTGCCTCTATGATGACTCATAGTGCTTCTGCGATTATTCTGTGTTGCTTCCAAACTATTCTATGTTGTTCCCTTGACTGAAAGTCCATTGATCATTCTAACCTCTCACTGGGTGTTCCATACAATAAGTCTAAATATGTGGGCTGTGATATGTGTGCTTTGTTGAATTTCTAAAAGATACCAAAAAGAATAACAATAATGCGATGCGATAATAAGTTTGTGATGTATGCTGGATGACGCATGTGTGGGATTCTTTGAGTCGATTGTTATGCAGCAATCGACCGTGGGTGATGGCTTGGTATGTTGGAACGGAATGTGCATGGATTTCAGTGAATGGGAATCGACAGAATTTTTAGTCGATATTTGTGGTCAGCATAACCACTGCAGGATGGATTGTCACTACAAAAAAAACCCTCATTTTCGAAGGCAAGTCTTTCTCGAAAAAAGCCATTGGCTGTCGGGAATGGTCTTATTCGAGGGTAAATGGCCGTCGTACGCCCTCGGAAATGCTAGCGTCGGAAAAAATATTTTTCCGACCAACTGTCGGAAATGTAAGTATTTACGATAGGAGATGACCCTCGTATTTATTTTTCTATTGTCGTAAACAAGCTCTATGAATATAAGAAGAATGATATTTGCGATGATAGCACGCCTTCGCAAATAATGAATTGGTCACGACAAACAATTTATTTTCCGACAATGTGTTTTCGACAATATGTGTTTCTCGGAAATACTATACGATACAAGATTTATTTGCGACCACGCAAAATAAGAATTAATCTTCTCAAAAAAAAGATTGCAAGATTATTTTCGATAAAAGGAGATCCTCGAAAAAGTTTATAAGATTATTTTCGATGAAAGGAGATCATCGAAAATGTTTTTTTGTGATTGCTAAAGTAGTCGAAAATTAAAATTTGTGTAGTCGAAATTATGTTTTTCCGATCACAATAGCAATTGAAAAAATAAAAAAATGGACATAAAAAATGGTTATTTGTCATGATAATTACTAATTTCAATAGAATTAATTATTGTAAAATAGAATCACTTTTCTCATAAGGTGTTAAATGGTATAAAATGAATACATTAACAACTTGAATAAAAGATAATGTTATAATCATTGATCGATATTAAAAAAACAGGACAAAAAGAAACCAATGTATATTAAGTACAATAAACTTGTAATGTCAAATCTAAAGAAATTTTCAAGCCTACATATAACAAAGTCAATAATATTATGAAACTGGAGCTTCTTGAATTATTCTTCAAAGTCATTGCTAAGATTAGCATCCGAACCATTACTTCCAACATCATCCTGTTACAAAAAAAATCCAATAAGAACTCATGTAATTTAAATGGAATTAAGATTTAAACTCAACTCACAATTTATAAAATTGTAAAGAAATGTACATACCACATTTGGTGATTGCCTCGCACTATGTTCAGAATTTTGGATGGTGTTTAACAACATTTGAAATTGTTCTTGCAGAGTGCTTAATTGACATTTCATATCTTTCATCTCATCTTTTAATTGTTGATGATGTTTTTCAAGTTCAACACACCTACGCTTGTTGCAACTTTGGCCAGATGAGTATAAATCTTTACCTTTCGAACCACCCCCCAATCCAAGTACATGACCATGACTAGGTACGATCACCTCTCTATATATGTCCCTGTCATTAACATTAAGATTTTCCTATATAACAGTACTTTTTTTTTTTCTATCGCTTCCTACACAATAAAAATTACTACAATATTATATAACATCTCGATAGAATATTACAAACACACACTAAATTAACAGAATATGGTATGCATTTAAAGAACACAATAAAGAATGAAAAAGTTGACTAGCATACATAGATTTCTTTTGCCCTCTCACTTCGCCAAATTTCTCCTTCTTCCTCCTTTCCCTTACTTACATGAAACTTCTTGAAACATTCAATTGGACTAGGTTCAATTCCATTTTGATCAAGCTGTTAAGAGAAAATATTATTATTTCTTCTTATTATATTAAGCTAATACAAGAAAAATCTTACTTTCCACATACCTAAGCAACCAAAAATATGCAAAAATATATATAGACATGAAAATATACAATATACAAAAAAAATTGGGTGCATTCTACTTTTATACCTCAACTTTTTGTGCATAATTGTTGATTTTTTCCTGTTTGTTTTGTTTGAATTACTTTGATCCTGCAAAATAAAATAAAGAACAGAAGTAGAAAAATGAAATAGCAAGAACAGAAGTAGAAAAATAAAGAAAATGAAATAGCAAGAACAGAAGTAGAAAAATAAAGAAGGTAGGAAGAAAACCTAAATTTTTCGTGCTTCTTCCTGTTCACCGTCGGATGTATTCTTCATAAATGTAGCAGTGAACTTGAGGAGGATGCAGTGGAGAAGAATACCTAAAAAAATTCTTTCTTTTAGCATCTACGGGATGGAGGGTTTTAATGAGAAGGAGATTACCTAATATGGGAGAGAACGAAAAAATTAGGTTGGGGGGTCGAGATTATTCCGAAATAATATGGGGGAGGGCGGGATTTTCCGAAATAATATGGGGGAGGGCGGGATATTTGGTAAGCAGTCATCAAATCTTTTAAGTTTTTTTTAGAAAAAAAGGAAATAGTAAAATATTTTGAAATTTTATTGGAAAACAAGGAAATATATTCAACGAAAATTATTCTTCACATAATTTTGAATAAAAAAGTTCAGGTGATAATTTGTTAATATAGATTCATTATTAATTATTTGATTATTTGGAGAAGTATTTTTAATTTACTTGTGAATTATTTGATTATTTTGAAAAATCTTTTTGATTAATTTTGTATATTATTTGATTTCTTGCAAAAAAAATTTTAAACGGTTTGAAATCATTTTGAAACAGTTTAGTCTACCAATCTGAACAAATATTGGGGAGGGGGGACTACATATATTTTTGGCATATATAACAAAAAGACAAGTAAAAGAAGTGAGAGAGAGAGAGAGGGAATCAGTGAAATGACAGGAGGAAATAAATTCTAATAGTTTCATGCATGGTGGATTTTAAAAGTTTTGAAGAAGATACTAACAGAGATTGACTACTTGGTAGTGCAGTGTGCTTCAACTATGATTTTACATAGTCGAGGAGCGGTGCAGCGCATGTACGGTGGGGGAGTGACCCTTGTTAGCAATCACCCAAATAATACTCGAATTATAGGCAAATTATTTCGTATATTTCAGAAACGTATAATACTTGCGTATTTTTGAAAGATTCGAATCATTACTTAAATTTTAAGCACACGAACTTTTAAACGTGTTAAGTATAAATTATTTAAAAATGTGGTAGGAACCTGTTTAATTAGCCATATTTGACAACATGATCATAAGAACGTAAAGTTTCTAATCACAATATTTTCATTTGTCAAATATTTGACCGATTTTTTTAACGTATTTTATTTGCACTGTGCCAATTTATGCTTTTACTTTTGTCATCCGAATTTTTTTTTATTTGCCGAATTGCTAACAAGGAGAGGGACTTTTGTCTTTTGCATGAGTCTATCAAATCTTTTTGGAATCATCTAAAACAAAATAAAATATTATATCTATTATTTTTCGTAAATAAGACATTATTTATTATCAACTGTAATTGTCCTCGCAATCTTTTTAATTTATTTGGTAAATTATTTGATTATTTGGAGAATTTTCTTGATTTGTTGAATTATTTGATTATTTGGAGGAAAAAAAATTTAATGGAAAATATTTTTAATTTATTTGGTGAATTATTTGATTATTTGGATAACTCTTTTGAATTATTTGGAGAAATATTTTAAATCATATTTGGAGAAATATTTTAATTTATTGGTGAGTCATTTGATTAATCTCAAAATCTTTAGGATTTATTGTGAATTATTTGATTGTTTGAAAAAAAAAAGATATTTATTTGGAAAATCTTAAAATCTTAAAGATTTGTTTGTTAATTATTTCTCAAAACTCTAGGATTTATTTGTTAATTATTTGATTATTTGATTATTTGTTAATATTTCAAACGAATATGCCACATCTCCTCACCAACTGAATTAACTGTCAAGAGTATTAGGAAGCCATGTATAAAAATCTATAAATTGGAGCTTGGAAGTGAATGTAATCAGATTCGAAAATGTACTTAGCTTGTGTTTTCATTTTCTAGTCTTTCTTTTCTTGAATCTGTGACCGACTTCTTCTTCTTCTTCTTCTTCTTCTTCTTCTTCTTCTTCTTCTTCTTCTTCTTCTTCTTCTTCATTCAATAAACCCTAATTCATTTTTCACCAAATTGTGTGAAGTCATTCAAATGACATTAATTACTAGGTCTCCACAACCCCAAATTCAATTTGGGACTAGACCTAACATATGTATATCATCAACCAATTAATTTAAAAACGTTAAAATCTTTTTAAGTTTTGTAAATGTATTTGTTTTCTCACGTAGTTGAAAAGAAAAATTATAAAACCTAAAATTCTCCTAACTACTTGACATATGTAAATCCTCAAATATTTTACAATTTAAATTATATTTAAACTAACTAAATAATATTATCTAACTATCATTTAGAATATGATTACATAAATTAAATTTCTATATTTCTATACTTTTGTATTTCAATAATATCGTAAATTTTTATATTTAAATTTATTATACGTGCAAGAAACGTGCATTTACTAGTTTTTTTTAATTTATTTAGTGAACTATTTGATTATTTGGATAAATGTTTTTGATTTATTTGGAGAATAATTTGGACTTTTATTAGATTATTATTTCCGACAATGTATACTAGATATAGGAAATAGTCAACTACTTCCTATGACAAAAAAATCATCGAAAAAATGTATACTTTCACTGATAATATTTATGTTCCTTCGTAAATACAAATTTATTTGCAACAATATCTAGTGTTTCTCAAAAATAAAGTATTATTTACGACCAATTGTAATTGTCGTCGCAATTAGGCCACTATTTACGACGGGACTTATTTGTCCTCCAAAATAATGATACTCTTTTCCGAGAAAAAAATTCTGGTCGGAACTAGTTTTGGCGCCAACAACTCCCTCCAATTATTGAGTAATTCCGAGAGACAATACATCTTTTCCGAGAGCACATTATGCGTCGGAAATAATACGGACTTTTATGAGATACTTCCGACGGAACAAATATTTTTGTCGCAAATGCTACTTTTTTCGAGAACCCTCGTAAATTTTCGTCGTAAATGAGGGTTTTTTTTGTAGTGTGTCCATGTTGGACGTTGGTTCGATGAGAGAGAATATTGTGTTGGGAATGGCTTGAGCTCTGGGTGGTATATTACATATACCCTTGTCTTGATAAGATGTCCCTTGACCCTTGATGTGTCTATGATTTTGTGATTGCTTTACCTATAAGGTAGTGGGTGGTATCGAATCGTAGCTGAGCTTACGATTGATACATGTTGGCTAGGCGTGTTCCTTGATTGTTAAGTTAGATGACGTTGTGAGATTTTGATGTGTTCAAATGAACCATCGCTAGACCTTGTCGGTTAGCATTAAGTTGGGTAATAAGAGAATTGAGAATATGAAATGATGCCTTGGTTGGGACAGAAAAGAATTTTAGATTCAGGCGAGTACTTGAATCAGTTTGGTAGAAGGATTGTAGGCTTGGTAACGATAGTGTGGTGTTGCTATCGAATGATTTTGCGGGAATAACTATGGACCGAATATTGAACGATGTTGGAATTGAGTTAAAGAAATTAAATGTTGGATATCGATAGAACTGATGGTAATGTTAGACGCTTATCAGGATGTTGCGAATGATTTAGAAGATGCAGAGAGTTGCATCGACGACCGAAAAGTTAGAGAATGGGCTTGTGGAATAGATGATCTTAGCACGTGGTGCAGTGTGCTTGAAGGAAATTGACGTCCCGAATTAACAAGTTATGACCCTTGACTATTTTGAGGCATAGAGAATGGGTACTTGTCCCTTGATGTACGAAAGAGTAGATGTTCCTTACGAGAGTCGAATGGCTGGAATACAAATAAGTATCGAGGTGCAGCGATATGTAATAGACCATGTCGATAGATGATGTTGTCGCATGAATAGCAAGTTTGGTGGAATATAGATTATTGGATTATGACTTAGCTGATGAGTTATGTCATATACACTAAGATGATCGATATATGATGCGAAATGATTGGTGCTATAGAGATTGGATCGGTGCATGAATAATAAATTTTCTTATGAAATCATAAGGAGATGATGCAAAACAAATATTGATGGTTAACGTGAATTGCTAAGAGATGTCCGTGTTGGTGTTAGAAAATTTATAAATGATGCCTCGGAAGAAATATGATTATAGTTGCCTATTTTTTTTTTATTGGTTAAAAGAGTACGGACCGTATCGATGATCTAAGAATGTGGGAAACGATTATGTCGCGAAGAGACCGTAGGAAGAGATCATAAGTGATAAACTATTGAAATAACAATATCGGATGATGATTCGAAATAGTTGACCCGATTGAATAGACAATTTGAGTACGATATGAGGATACAAGTTGGATCGAACAGATGCTATGTCTATGCAAATGGAAATTGAAAGTTGAATATTCTATTGAGGAGTTTTATATGATAGCTTCGAGATTGGCCCATAGAATTGTGGGATAGAATTGTTGGATAGATTGTCGGATAGATTTGGTCGGTTGCGGGTAAGTCTAGAATGAGACTTCGTGGGTATGACTCGAGTATGAGTACGGGTAGAAAGACTTGACCCTAGATTGTTGGCTAGTTGCCTAGATTGTCGATTGGTTGCCTAGATTGTTGGCTGGTTGCCTAGAGTGTCGGTTTGTTGCCTAGATTGTTGGTTGCTTGATTAAGTCTCAGATTGGTTGGCTATGTTCTTCAGTTGTCCGTATTGGGTATAAGTTCATAAGATTGGGATGGTGTCCTATGTCCCTAAGTTGGTCAGACCATAGAGTTGCCCTATGTTGAGAATTGGTTGCCTCTAAGATAAGAGATAAGTATGTCCCTGATAGCCACTCATCTCATATGGGTTAGCTGAATGTCTGGTTTAGCTTAGATTAGCTGACCGTAGAGACTTGATTGTATGCTAAGTTGACTATTGGAAAACCGTAGGATGTCCCTATTGGTGTTGCGTGAGTATAGTTGAAATGAATAAGATGTGTTGGAAGGTAGGCTTTGGAATGGAATAGATATTTGGGAAATTTTGATGTTATAATGTTGGATGGGATGACGGATCATGTTGGTTTGAAAATTGAGTTGCGTTGGTTGAAATGTTGGGAATTGTTAGAACTGGTTGGATTGGTTGATTGATATTGAGCTGCGAAAATTGTTGGTAGTGCTTTGAGATAGTTGGAATAATTTCATTGACCGGATCAAGATTGAGGATAAGTGTAATGACGGAATTGGATAGTGCATGTAGCCGAGATCGGCGAATATGAATAGGAATGACCCTCGGAATTAATGTTGCTGGAATATGATAGTTGCCTATGCGAGAGGATAAATATGTTGGCTTGATCAATACGAGAAAATGTTGGAGGACAGCAAAAAATGTTGCTAGAGTGAAATTGTGGTACAATTTGAAGGATGGTACGATTTGGAAGATGGATCATGATTGGGAAATTTACAAGTTGTAAACAAAGTATATGGATGCGAACGATGATGAGTACAAGATTTGACCGATGAGAATCGGGGTATCGAAATAAAATATTGCTATGGGATTTATCAACTTTGGTGGCATGGATGACAATGAACTTGAAAGGAATACTTGATATATCTAAGTCCGAATACTTTGGAAAATGTTGGATCGGTTGAGGAAAATGTCTTGATTTGAATTGGCAACATCTATTGTGTTATTAATTGGTTGGAGTATCGAATAAACGAAGTGGGATTATACGAGATGCTCAAAAAGAATTACTAATGTTCGAAAAGGAAGGTACACCGTAGCTCGTTCATTTTCTCTATCACGGAACTTGGCTAAAGTGCATGTATTTCGGGGACGCCTAAAATATGTGTATGATTCCAACTAAGTGGTATACTGAATTCAAACGAAGCCACGGGAAGGATTATCATGTGCTAAGGATTTGCACGAGTGTCGGAGGAAAGATCAAAGATGGTAAACTATGTTGAATCAATTGGGATACTATAACGAGATGGTACATTACTTGAAATCAATCGAGAGATTGCGAAGAAATATTAGATGGTGCAAGTTGATTGTAGAGAAGTTTCATGAAAGCTTGGTTGAAGTTTTGGGGATGAGTTTTGTTTTAAGTTTCGAGGACGAAACTTTTTTTGGGTGGTATATATTGTAGTGCCCCGACCCGCAAGATGCCTTATAATGGATGGTTGGTTCGATGAAGCCTTGTTGGACTTGGGATTATGCGAAGGATCGCTTGGAAGACTATGCGATCGTGGCGGGAATCGTCCTATGAATGTGAGTAGTGTTGAACCCTTCAAATATCCTTTAGCTTTACGCTTAAAATAAGGATAGTATGCTATGTTTCTAGTTGAGTTTGTTCAATAACACCTTGCATGGAATTTGGAAAGATAATAAAAGATAATAATCATATGAACGTAAACTGTTGTGGCTAAGTGAATTGTATGCTTGTACGCTGTTGCGATGAATTGTATGACAGGTGAAGGCAAAGTCCCAAATACTTGGGCAGGTGAGTATATCGAGCGTTGGCTCAATGAATAGATGGCAAAACAGATGTTAAGACCCAAGTACTGGGCAGTGAGTATGCTTGAATTGCATTTGAATGAATGCATGCTAAAACAGATGCTAAGTCCCAGGAATTGGGCGGTGAGTACATTGAGTTTGGTTGGAAAGATATTTGGTATCAAAGATGTGGCAAGACATTGGGTAACAACATTCTATTATCCTGTCGCCGATATAGAATGTTGATTACGCCAAGACCCTGGATTGGGCAGATGATAATGTGAGCATTGGCTCAAGGCAAGATGGCTAGATGGCAAGATGGTAATATGAATGAGAATGGTGGCTGAATTACTTAGTTTTCCTTATCATGCATTATATGTTTTCTTCTTAGATAAGTTGCATATAGTTGCATGGTCATGGACAACTTGTCGACAAGGTAGTTTCCACGAACGGTATTCCTGGGCCATGGAACCCGGTTCGTCCTAGGGGGAAACAAGGAATGTGCCGACGTACTGGCATCGGTAAACGGGACTTGCAGTGAGGCTAGCTACCTGCACTGAAAGGGCGCCGTTGTACCAGTAAGACGGTCTAGGATGGCGTGTCGCCAGTGACCTTCATATAGATAGGTCAGGTGCTAATGATGTCTTATGCAGGCAGAGTAAGTTATTACTCAAATACAGGGAAGGATGTCGGCTGTTGGTAAGAATCACCTGAACGGTGATATTCATATTGAATCATGATATTGTTTCTAACAATGTCTTGTGCAGGCAGAGTAAGTATTATAAATGTACAGGGATGGCTACACGACCGTGGGTAAGAATCACCAAAGGGTGATAACAGTATACTTTAAATTATGTTGGCTATGAGATTTGCATGCTTTACTTCTTGTCGGCTATAACATAAAATTGACCCTAAGGCAACAAGAAAGACCACTGTTAATAATGTTCTGTAACATGATTACTTAGTGCTGTCTTCTTAGGTGAGTTGGGCCAGCACCGCTCGCCAGTACATTGATGATGTACTGACCCACGTTGTGGACAATATTACAGGTGTTTGCTTGGGGGAAATCCTGTGAATCAGTGCTTGGCATCGATGAATCGGATGGGTGTGTAGAAGCTCTTCTTTCAAGACGATGTCTTCTGCTATACGGGACATAATGTATGGAACAGTGGAACTCAGATGTACCAGTGAGATTGTAGCCAAATTGGCAAGTCATTGTAAAGAAGTCGGTATGTTCATTGTAGCCTAAAGGACAAGTGTATACATTTAGTCGGCTATTTATGAAGCCTTGTAAACAGTTGTAAACTCTGTATTCCACTGCGAGTCTTGTAATCAATTGTAAACTTTGTATTCCGCTGCAAGCCTTGTAATCCATTCTTGATTATCAATAAAGAGATACATTTCTATATAAATTGTGTGACTTCAATTTATCTGCTTGGTTCCGCTGCGTTGTCGATGTTTTCTGAGAATTACCAGGAACTGTAATGGTTTTGCCTTGTACAAGTGAAATCTAGACTTGTACGGCATCACGCCCAGTGGCTAGTTTTCGATCCTCCGGGATCGGGGCGTGACACAATCGGGATGTTGTTCTTCTCGAATAAAGCCACAAGCTATAATCTTTTTGACTTCATCATCAATCGCGTCCATCATTTCTGGCTTGAATCGTCTTTGATGCTGTTTAACTGGTTTTACATTAGACAAAATATTCAGTTTATGAGTAGCAATTTTAGGATCTAAACCTGGCATGTCATCATAACTTCAAGCAAAGACATCAATGTATTCTCGAATAAGAAGAATTAATTCTTGCTTATCCGCCTCTGGGAGGTTCTTGCTGATGAATATTGGACGAGGTGACCCATTTTCTCCTACGTCAGTTTGAATCAATTGATCTTCGGTAGGAGGTTCACGTTGTTCAAATCGGAGTTCCCATTGGGTGTCCATTCGTTGAGCCCATGGATCTGTTTCAGGATTTTCTTCTATGTCTTCATCATAGGCTTCTGGGAGTTTAACAGAGACCATGTTAGAAGATACGATCAATCGATGAACTTGACCGATGCTAGTGTCAGAATCCTATGATCTTGAATTAGAAGAGTTGGAACGCTCTTCACTATCGGATTCGGAGACTTCTGGGGATAAGACTGGAGGTGAAACATATCCGAGATCTCTTTTTGTCCTACTGTAGTACATCTCTGATTTTTCTTTCGGAATGACTGTACGGATAGGAGTTCGTCTACCCTTACCATAGTTGAGGCCATTTTTGAAGTCATAACCCATCTTTCGGATAATGTCTTTTGATTGTTGGCTATAACGACATAGTTGGAGACGTCTTGTATCATTACTTTTGCTATCATCTGTATAGCTAAATTTCTATTCTGGTCCTTTACTAAAGAGTATTGGACATTCGCCTCTCTTTCGAGAGGGGACAACAAAACATGAGTCATCCGGATGTTCAATCAAGACCTCTGTCTGAAGGGATTGCACAACTCCGATTGTTAATGACTGAAAGCTATCTAGCATATCCAAATAGCATTTAGCATGATAAATAACATCAGTGTACTGGAAAGTACATACTTTCTCATTGATTTGTACATCCATATTTACAACAGGACCTTTAGCCTTAGCAGGCTTGGTCAGATTAATTACAAGAGGGGGAGAAGAAGAACGTGGAGGAGGCTTGCTACGACGAAGGTCAATAACCAGCGGCTCAGAAGATGTGAGCTGCCTTTTATCCTTGTTACGACGTAGGTCGATAACAAGTGCTCAGAAGAGGTGAGCTCCCTTTGATCTTGACCACCATCGGTTGATTGCTTCCGGACTGGCAAGTGAATAGCCAGTGGTTTGGAGGACGGAGGATGAAAAACATGCCCTTTGACAGGTATGATGAGAGTGTCATCGGGCCCTGCTTCTTGGTCTTCTTCAGTATCTAAAGCCAGCACTACCTTTATGAACTCATCTTTATACATGCGAGCATCGTTACAATATGCTTCGACACCTTTAAAAGGGTAGAGATCCGCCACCTCTTTTTGAACCTCTCTATTGTCATCAACGTACTTAAAATATTGATGGAGAGTTGAAGAAACAATGTTGTGTTCATGAAGGAATGGTCTCCCCAAAAGAGCATTGTAAGAGCAACCATGGTTATCTATAATATAGAAGGTCACCTTTGTGCGGAGATTGCCTATTTAGAGTTTTAGACGAATCTTGCCCAGAGGCTCACTTCTTCCCTGGTTGAACCCCAGGATGGTGGTAATTGTGCTAGAAAGACTATGCACTGGGATCTTCAGTGCGTCTAGCATTGTCTTCGGCATGATGCTGAGTGCTGATCCGGGATCTATCAGAATACGATCGACCTTCATCGTATCGATGTATCCTGTATAGTATAGAGGACGATCATGCCTATTGTCTTCCATCAGCATATCAACCTGTGTGAAGGTAATATTTGGAATTAATTCCAACACACTGTGACAGTGGAGGCAAGAGACAGGCTCTGATTCTGGCTTCTTTAGAAAACTTAAGCAGGTTTTCGCCTGCATGAGAGCTTCACTCAGAGTTTCTCGAGTCTCTTTGGAGAGTCGTAAGAGCTCAAAGATTGACAGCCTAGCCGATGTATTAGCTAGCTGAGCCAAAATATCAAAATTGTATAGTTTCTTAAGTCCAGAAGGAGATGACTTCTTCAAAGGCTTGTCAAAGCGGACTTGTTGTTTGCCTTTGTCAGCTGCCATCGGCTTAGGGGGAATGGGTTCTAAAATCGGTAAAGACATAGCAGGGATGCCCTCAGTAGAAGCAGGTTACACTGGAGCAGTCTCAGAAGAAGAGGCAAGGTTTTCTCGAGTTTCGGGAAATTCCCGTAAATAGGCTTTTCCTGACCTGGTGCCCAGCAGGATTTCTTCTTCAACTATGGGGTCAAAAGACACTATATTGCAGACTTTTGTTCTGTCCTTGGAACGGTCTTTCTGTTTAGACGAGGAAGGAGACTCGAAATCTGGTACAAGGTCAGGATGGATCCACATAATCTCATCGTTATCAAGGGATAAGGGGACGAGACCTTCACTCCAGGGAGGAGGGAGATTCTCGATCTTAAGAGTGGCCTTGGGAATAGGGATGACACTATGTTGTACCATCTGTAGAGAAAAGTTACCGAACTGTACTGAGACCATGTTCGCGGTAACAGTCTTCTCATCTTGTTGAAGGGTGACAACACCAGCATTGACTAACTCTTGAATCTTGCCTTTGAGCACATAACATGCTCGTGTGGGATGACCAATGAACCTGTGATAAACACAATATTTGGGATGATCAATCTTACTGACCTTATCAGGCTTTTTTGGGTCTTGGAGTTGGAGCTTATTGCTTTTGATCAAGCAATCGAAGATGCACACGGTATCGTTCTCGTCAAAGGAGTACTCTACTTTCGGACGAGGTTCCCTTGGTGGAGGGGCAGAAGGAGTAGAAGTAGATGTAGGTGGAGCTACGTTGACAGCCAGAGATTCTTTGTTCTTCAAATTGATGTTCAAGGTTTCTTTACCCTTGCGGTTGTTCTGGCGATTACCGCTACTAGATGTCGGGTGTTCATCTCGGTCGGGGTTAGACATGTGTACCCCTAACTGCTTGAACTTGTCAGCGCTAACTTTAGCTGCTTTAGCATTGCCAATGAATGATGGCCAGTCTTGAAATTGAGTTGACCCCGTCCACATGCTGATGATAGGCAAAAGATTTGCCTTGCAGGTATTTATAGTTACAGCGGCCGGAGTTCCAGAAGGCATCTTTAATGCTTCTCGGCAGAATCTTTCAATGAAACTCTCAGCAGTTTCATTATGTCTTTGTTTGATCTTGTTGAGGGCCGACATGGTAATGTCGTTGATTCCCTCGTAGAATCGCTCCAAGAAGATTTGTTTCAAACCCGAGAAAGAGGTGATACAGCCATCAGGCAAGCTCCTGTACCAATCGTATGCTACACCGGTTAAACAGCCGACAAATACCCTGGTAAAAGAGCGTCATTTTGCTGAAGTTGAACAGTCATTACCTCAAAGTGGTTAATGAACTGACTCGGAGAAGTACTGCCGTCAAACAGCGAAATTGTGGAAATCTTGTACTTTGGAGGGAATGAGACTTCCTTCCATTCAACCGGATAAGGTTATTTTATCCCCAATATCTGTAAATTGTTCTTTTCTTTAAAAGCCTCAAATTGAGTGCGCAAGAGTTTGACAGTTTCATTAGCATCCTCCGATGATGCAGAAGGAGTAGGCTGAATTATAGTGTTAGGGGGAGGAACAGCGTGCTAAGTGCTACCCCCAGCTCCTGACTGACTGGGTGTGGGTTGAATTTGTACATGGGGTATTTGAGGAGATACTACCCCCAAACCTGCATTGACAGGCACCGACGATGCGATAATCTCAGGGTTCACAGCAGGTGCGGTCGGTGGTACCGTATGTTGGACCACGATGGTAGAATGCATACTTACGACCATTTCAGCCATGGTCTTCAGCTTATCCTTCAGTGCAGCTATTCGTTGTTCTTGATTTGCCGAACTAGAAGCATCTGGATCTTCAGTGACAACGTAAGCTGACACTTTTCTAGGTACAGTAGAAGACACTGTCTGTTCAGAACTTTCACTGTATGCATCATAATCAGAGAAGGAATCATCCCCTGAATAAGAAATAGGGAGATGACCAGAGGGATCTTGGAGAAGATTTCCATGCCCCATTGTGTCTCGACTTCGGGATCGGGTGTGTCAAAATACTCCTTCAGAAAATTCTTGGAGTAAATCTAAGTACCGCTGGCTGGACCTGCGAGGCTTGCCGTGTTTAGAGCACTTTCTTCCCCCAGTGTCTCGAGAAGCCATGTTGACGGAAGCATACAACACTTCGTCTTCATCTTCTGACATTGGTCCAAAAGTTGCAAAATTCAGACGATCGAAAACAGATCATTTTGTTGTCTGGCAACAGCACTTGTTGACAACCTTGTGATTACAATGGTGTTCAAGTGGTTGAACTGGAGGTGTTGAGATGTTGTCCCGTTTTTGCTTGAGGTGCTCTCGGAGGTCAGGAACAGTGACGGGATAAGAAGAAGTTTGAGGGACGTACTCTTTGACGACATTCGAAACATAGTTCCAGCTTTTCAGATGTTTTGTCCCATGAGTATACAGGGAAGTTCTTACTTCGTTAGCATAGCTGTCAGGATTTTTCATCCTGGAAGTTTGCTTATGATGCAGGTTCATCTTCGGTATTGGCTGCCTGCGTTTCGTCGAAGTTGATGTAGACCGAGGTCTATTGAGATACACCCGAAGATCAGCAAACTCACCCCCAGGGGTTTCTATCTGAGACACCAGCAATTTCCCCTGCTTTAAGCGGGACATCCGAAGAGTTGGGAGATCTTGGAAATGTGCAACAGGAGTAGGCAAGATGCCGCTTTGATCAATGTTCTTCCCTTTAGTAGGGAAAGTTTTTATACTGTTTAGTGCCGAGGCACATTCTGATGGATCTTCTGCGATAAAAACCAGAGAAGACTGAGAAAAGACTAAAGGGACTTTTCCTTTATTTTGTGAAGAAGGGTTGGCCAAGGAGCATTTCCCTCTGTTGTTTTCCGAGTTCTAGACTGCAAAAGATCGAGAAAAGACCAAAGGGCCTTTTCCTTTGTTCTGAGGAAGAGGAGGAACAGTCAACAGCCTACCCCCAGTGGATTATGCTAGAGCAATAGGGTGCTTGGAAAGAGGAGCAGAATCTTTCCCTTTGCTGTGAGAAGAAGGGGGATTAGCCAAAAGGCTATCCCTTTTAGAATGCGCTGGGACAAGAGAGGTATCCACCTGCGCTCGGGTTGAGGCAGCAGTAGGCGCCTTGGCCGATTGCGCCTGAGAGGATTTGATAGATGGCCTTTTGGCCACAGAAACTCCAGGAGTTGCAGCTTGTGCAGCAGGAGTTTTGGTCCCAGAAGACTTATGTTGCACTCTGGTTGAAGAGGCAATTGGTTGCGCAGGAGGGAAGGACGTTGCCAACTGCGCCAGAGGAAGAGGGGTCTTGAACTTTGCCAAAGCAGCATAGGAAGTGGCTTGCGCTGTGGCAAGAGGAGCAGTGTACTGCGCATGGGCAGGAGAAGCATTGGCTTTTGCTTTGGCAGCAATGGTGGTATTTTACGCAAGGACAGGAGAGGCTACTGGTTCCCTGGCAGGAGAGACAGCAAGTTGTGCAGATGATTGCGCAGAGGATTTCGGAGTCCATACTGAATGGACTTTACTTTTGGCAGAGGCCACAGTGCGACGAGTAGCCCCAGACTTGATCATCGTTTCATAGGCAGTCTGGTTGTCCTTCACAACCAGCATCTTCTGCGTCTTTCTGATAGACGCAACGTCACATTGAGTTGTCACTTCCTCGTCGGAGGAAAAAGTCGTCCCTAACAGAGTCGCCATTTTGTTTGCAAAAACAAAAGTCTTTATTTCAAAAACTTTGTAAGAAGATTACAATTGAATTCTGGGAAAGTATAACTATAGAAATCCGATCTGAATCCGATCGCTTTATCCCTTAGACGATGTGAACTTTGAAGACGATAGCCTCTGAAGAATGCAGCAGCACTTGGATTAGAACTAATGATCTCTTATGATAATAATGATCTGATCCCCTTAATGAAGGACTTGAAACTCTATTTATAGAGTTCTAGAAATAACTAATTTGTAGTTATTTTGGATTGTGCATGCCAAACTATGCTGGCGACAGACTGCGCAGACTGCAAGCTGCGCTGGCCTATTGGACATTTGCTCGATCGTGGGCTAACCATTTTCAGACGCGTGGCATTGTTTGATTGAAATGCGCTTGGTCGTGTGCAAACGGTTGCCACGTGGTGAGCAATTGATGGCATGTAAGCCACGTAATAAATATCAGTTATTTGATAAATTACGCTAACCAAATAGCGCTAACATCAGGTTGCGCTTCCTTATAATCACTGGACAGCGCTGGAATACAGACTTGGTCAAACGGTGCTGAAGTTGAACTGGCCGACTGCGCTAAAGTTGTACAGCTGTCTCTCGAGCGCTGTGCTGTACAAGAAACGAACGGACTTTTCGTTTTTCGTGCTGTCAGGCTGTCAGAAGATCCGATCTTTGTCAGGTAATGATGACATTGCCACGTCAGCATAGCGCGCTCTGGTGGTAGCGCAGTTTAGCTTGCGCGTTCGATTTGTAGCGCAATCTGTTTCCTGTGCAATCCATTTGAAGGTTGCTCACTTGAGATTTCTCTAAGTATTTGCTAGATGCAACTTAATTTTTAGGACATACAGACATGTTCTAACAGGAAAACCTATAGGGATTTCTAGTCAGGAAATAGGGTTACCAGGACACTACTGAAGTAGGTTGGATATTAGAGTCAGTTGACTATAATAAATTTTATTATGGCAGTGCTAAGCATTACCTGGGTACTTGCTGGATTGGCAATGGCTCGAACCAACTGAATAAGTCCACCCCTATACTCACCAGGATCGAATGCAGGGCATAGGCCCTATTGACAGGACCAATGTACCTAGGTCCTAAGGATGGAGTCATCTAACACCAAGATGCTTACACCATATTAGCCTTTCTCTACTTATATAGCCCTGTACTTGCGCACACATTGTATCAAATATGAAATAGGATTTAACTTGACCTGTTATACCATGTAGAGTCATGGGAGGAAACCTGACACATGGGTAAGATATATGATAGCCTGTGAAGGCCATATCCAACCTGGTTGAATACTTGCACCTCTCAGAGTGTATTGTGTACATATACAATTTTGAGTAGGGATATGATGACAAACTAGTAAGTTGCCTTGAAGGGTAGGTGTTTGCGAGCAAGTCAGAGTACAAGGGTAAACTGTGGAATGTGAACCTTAGACTATAATATGATACCTAAAAGTCATGAAGGGTAGTGTCAAGAGTAGGATATGGATATCATGTGTTAATGAGTATAATCAGATTGGTCTAGGAATCAACCTAGAAATAAGAAAACTTATGTTGGTCCTTTAAGCCCAGTTTCTAATGTTAAATTCTTTAATAGGTTCTTTGGATCTCGGTTTGGACTCTGATCAGTGCCAGCAGCCCGGGACGCCAGGCGAGCACAGTTTATTGTTTGTTTTCAGTATTGAACTTTACTATACATCCGTGTTTAGTCAATAGATTTGTGATTTCAGTTTTATTTTGATTTGTTCCTTGTTGTGTCGGGAGGGTGAAGTACCAACGATGTGTGATCTGACTTTAGACTGTGTAGACCGTGTTTATTATTTTATTTAGACCGTGTAGACCGTGTTTATTATTGCATTTATACTGTATAGACCGTGTTTCTTTATTGCAGTATTTCTTGTAGACCGTGTAACTTTAGACCGTGTAGATAGTGTAGACCGTGTCGCATAATTGTCCCGAGACCGACCATATATCAAAGTTATTTCAGTTGGTCAGTTGGTGAGTATTTTATTTTATTTTATATTCTTACTATTCAGTTTTATTCTGCCTTTCTTTATTTTATTTTTATAACTCATATGTCTAAAGACTAACCTCTGTTATATAGTCACTTTCATATATTGGAACTACATTAAGTGAATTGTACTTGTTCTATCCTGACTGGGTAACCAAACAAATTTTAGGTGATGGCGATGAGATCGTATGTCCTGAGCAGTATGGCCCGTACATGAGGTATGTGTTAGAGACGGACTTTGCTTATCAGGAGGAGTATGCAGCATCTGATCCCGCTGCTCCATCTTAGATATTTTAGTTAGTGCTGAGACCTTGTATTGGATTTATGAGTTGATTTGAGACATGTAGTGGAGATTACTTGATTCTAGATTTCATACATTGTGAGACGATTCTATTTTTATCTATTTGATGCTGAGTTGAGATATGGAGTTGCTATATTTCCCTTGTGATATATTTTATTGCGTGGTTGTTCATCATATTGTTACAATATTCCACCGCCGACTCTGTGGCGTAGGCTAGGCGTGTACACGGTTCATGTCCAAATATTGGGTGCAGGTTGTAACACGTTTTTATGGTGGCCCATGCAGGTCAAAGTTTCGCAAGGAGAGCAAAACCATTGTAGTACTTAGTTTAGTCGTACTACTGTGAGCCTGTGACTAGGACTAGGAATAGGGACCTAAGGACTGTCTCCGTGAGTTGAAATTGCGTCATTGACTTCTATATTCGATTTCAAGTATCGCTATGCATCCTGTTGAATCTTCCTATCGTCTAATGATTTTCTTTGTTTTCAGCCAATGGACTCGCAGGACAGGAACAATGTTGCACTGCACACTCCATCAGCAGTTGGCAAATTTTTCACCTACGGGACCCCACCGATGCAGGGAGGCCAGCTTACTCACCAAGATGATCCGGGCCAGCCACAGTACTCGAGATTTCGCAGGGATGACATTCCACCTCCGTCGTAGTTTCCTCTGCAGACTCCGGTGCCAGCACACATCCCTCATCCAGCACCTGTTCCACCTAATATGCACTCGGCACCAGCAGTCTATCCACCACCTATGATGCATCCAGCACCGGCTATGTATCCAGCTCCGATGATGCAGCAGGTACCTTACATGTACCCAGCAACTGCCATGCATCCAGCGCCAGCGATGTACCCGACACCTGCTCTGCCCCCGCCACCGGTACTGGACAATATTACCCTCCTCGGTATTTTCCAACAGCAGGCCAACATCTTTTGCGATACCTTGCGAGAGGCCCTTCAGCAAAGAAAGGCCCAACAACAGTGCCCTGGGACGTCCAAGAACTTTATGGACCTTCGTCCCAGAGAGTTACATGGAATCGAAGGTATTATCTACGCTGATGAGTGGTTGGAAAACGTGGAGCGGTATCTGAAGATGGCTTACTTCGCAGAAGATCTAAAGGTGGAGTCAGCTAGCGGATAACTATTCGACATCGTACGGACGTAGTACCAAGGCGAGCCACAATTTGCTACCCCAGATGTGACTTGGAAGGAATTCAAGCGGCTATTCAAGAAGAAATTCTACCCCGACGTAGCACGAGAGGCATTGGTGAGCCAGTTTGAGCACATGGAGCAGGGGAATCTCTCCGTTGATGAGTACATTGCAGAGTTTTCTCGCCTTAGTCGGTTAGCCGAGAGTTTGGTCAACACCCCGAAGAGCAAGGCCAAAAGGTTCAGAAAGGGATTATCGCACGAGATTCGTTTAGCTATCGCCACCAGCCGAGCTACTACCTACGAGAAGATTCTGGAGGTCGCCCAGGCTGTAGAAGAAGAACTGAATTACCGGCCGAAGAGGAGTCGAGACACTTTTAGCGGAGGCAGCCATCAACCAACACAGCCGAAGCGTCCTCAGGTGCAGCCAAGGACCTTCTAGCACCAGCAACAATTCCAGTCCACTGGTAGAGCCCCAGTACAGCAGCAGCATCGAGGCCCGGCCAAAGCCCAGACACAACAGACACAAAGACAGTTCCAGCAGGCCCCGTATTATATATTTTGCGGAAGATCCGAACACATTTGGGACGATTGCAGAGCAAGACATAGGATCCTATTTATACTGCGGATCACCTTCACATCAGCTGAAGGATTGCGTAGTGGCTTCAAACAGAGCAAGATGTGAGGCAGCTCCAGTGCAGAGAGGACCATCCGCCACACAGCCGCGAGGTCCACCGCTACCCACTCAGTAGCAGCATTTTCGCTCAGCACCAGCAGAGAGGAGCCACCCCAGCAGGGACTGAGCTTTTGCTATGGCTATTAAGGAGCCCGAGCCTACACTGGATGTGATAGCAGGTTCCATACTTCTCGATTCATTTCCCGCTATAGCTTTATTTGATTTTGGTGCATCCCATAGTTTTATCTCTGTAGCTTTTATATTCAAGCATAGTATAGCATCTGTACCTTTGGGTGGTAGTTGCAAAATTATGACAGGCGGAGGCGTTATCCTAGTCAAGGATATTTGCATAAGTCGGTGCATCACCATGGGAGGCAGGGAGTTGCGCGCCAACTTACTCGTAATGCCACTATCGAGTTTCGACATCGTCCTCGGTATGGATTGGTTGAGTAAGAATTTTGCCAGTATAGACTGACACCGAGGATGTGTCATATTTAGCCCTCCCGGGGAGTCTACATTCGAGTTTGCCAGAGGGGCGGTAGAGCAGCAGAGTGAAGGTTTTTGTGGAGCTATGATTCAGGAGGGAGAGGAACCGCATCCCATTATCGCTGAGTTCATGGATGTTTTTTCGGAGGACTTGCCGGAATTGCCGCTAGACAGAGACATCGAGTTTGCATTGATCTGGTGCCCAGTGCAGTACCAACGGCGCAACCGGTGTATCGAATCAACAACAAGGAGGCTGAAGAATTGAAGAAGCAGATAGACGAATTGCTAGAGAAGGGGTTCATCAGAGAGAGTTCGTCACCATGGGGGTTCCCCTGTCCTCTTTGTGTCGAATAAAGATGGTACGGTATGAATGTGCATCGACTACCGAACCTTAAATAACCACACTATCAAGAACAAGTATCCACTGCCGAGGATAGACGATCTCTTCGATCAGTTGAGCGGCACGCGGGTATTCTCAAAGATAGATTTGAGGTCGAGCTACCATCAATTAAAAGTGAAGAAAGAAGACATACCGAAGACTGCCTTCGGACCAAGTACAGGCAATACGAGTTCATGGTGATGCCGTTCGGGTTGACTAATGTCCCCGACAGTCTTCATGAACTTGATGAACAAGGTATTCCATCCATACCTTGACAAGTTCGTAGTGGTATTTATCGATGACATACTCATTTATTCGAAAACACCAGAGAAGAACAAGGAACATCTGAGGATCGTGTTAGAGACCCTCAGGAAGGAGAAGCTCTATGGAAAACTCTCGAAATACGAGTTCTTCTTGGACAAGGTTGAGTTTCTTCGTCATGTGGTGACTGGCGATGGTATATCCGTCGACCCGAAGAAGGTGACAGCTGTGGAAGCATGGTCTACTCCGACTACTGGTAGCAGAGATATGAAGTTTCTTAGGATTAGCAGGGTATTATCAGAAGTTCGTGCAGGATTTCGCTTCGGATTGCAGAGCCACTCACTAGGCTCACTCGGAAGGATGTAGAGTTCGTGTGGACAGAAGACTGCCAGGCTGCGTTCGATGAGTTGAAGAAGAGACTGACGACATCCCCTATCTTAGCCTTGCCTTTAGGATCGAAGGGTTTCACCATTTATAGTGATGCCTCGGGCAAAGGATTGGGTTGTGTCCTAGAGCAGAACAAGAGAGTGATAGCCTATACGTCACGACAGTTGAGACCGCATGAGAAGAACTATCCCACTCATGACTTAGAGTTGGCAGCCGTGATCTTCGCCTTAAAGCTATGGAGACATTATTTGTACGAAGAGCGAGTGGAAATCTTTATTGACCACAAAAGCTTGAAGTACATCTTCACGTAAAAGGTGCTGAACATGAGGCAGCGCAGATGGCTTGAGCTGATGAGTGACTATGACATATCTCTACAGTATCATCCGAAAAAAGCCAACATTGTTACGGATGCTTTGAGCAGGTATCCCGTAGCAATGTGCTTGACTCGAGATCGTCACTTATTAGCGGATTTGGAGAGTTTGGGCATCGAGATCGTCATTCCAGAAGCCGAGATACAGATGATTGGGCATACAGATTCAGTCAGGGATGATGTACAGGATTCGGGAGGCACAGCACCAGGATGAGCAGCTGAAAAGCATCATAGCACAAGCACGAGCAGGCTTGCTTGATGATTTCACTATTATGGAGGATGGTTCGTTGACGCACGGGACAAGACTTTGTGTACCTAGTGGAGAGCTTAGAGAAGAAGTTATGCAGGAGGCACACCGCTCCCAGTATTCTCTACATCCGAGAGCCAATAAGATGTACAAGGACCTGGGAAACCACGTGTGGTAGAATGGCATGAAACGTGAAGTGGCTCGCTTCGTTTCTAGGTGCCTCGTATGTCAGTAAGTCAAACCCGAGAAGCAAAGACCCGGGGGATTGTTGCAGCCGCTACCAATACCCGAGTGGAAGTAGGTAACACATCACTATGGATTTTGTTTCCGGTCTTCCACGGTCATCGGGCGGAAAGGATGCGATTTGGGTCATCGTCGACAAGTTGACCAAATCGGCCCACTTTATTCCATTTAAAGTGGGGCTATCTACTAGAGAAGTTGGCAGAGCTTTATGTGAAGCAGATAGTCCGATTGCACGGGGTTCCAGTGAGTATCATGTCGGAACCGTGACAGTAGGTTTATATCTCATTTTTGGAGGAGCCTACAGGCTAGTTTGGGCACAACACTCAAGTTCAGTACGGCTTATCATCCGCAGACGGATGGACAATCAGAGCGGACCATTCAGACGCTCAAGGATATGCTACGAACGTGCATACTAGACTTTGGCGGCTCATGGGAGGACCACCTTCATCTCATGGAGTTCTTCTATAACAACAGCTACCAAGCTAGTATCGAGATAGTCCCCTTTCGAAGCGTTGTATGGCCGAAGATGTCGTAGCTCGCTGTCTTGGGACGATATAGGAGAGCGTGCACTGCTGGGACCAGAGATGGTAGTAGATGCTGCGAAGAAAAGTCAAGATGATTAGAGAGCAGCTTCGTGTGGCTCAGGACAGGCAGAAGCACTAGGCCGACAGTCACCAGTAGACCGTTGGAGTTCAATGTATAAAATTCCCTTAGTATAAATTACGTGATAATTATAGATTCGTGGTGACAATTGTATGTTATAGGTTGGAGACTTAGTATTTTTAAAAATTTCTCCGACAAGTGGCATTATCCATTTCGGTAAAGGCGGTAAACTCAGCCCACGTTTCATTGGGCCGTTTGAGATCCTCGAGAAAATCGGTGCTGTAGCATACCGATTAGCCTTGCCAGCCTGCATTGGAAGGAGTGCACAACGTGTTCCACGTATCCCAGCTGCGACGATACGTGGCGGACCCCAGTCATGTCTTGGACCATTCAGAGATCGAGGTGGGACCGAGTCTCAGTTACCAGGAGCAGCCAGTGGAGATCTTGGACCGTAGGGAGAAGGTGCTGAGGAATCAAGTGATTCCCTTGGTTCGCGTCGCGTGGAGACACCACTCCTAGGGCGAGTCCACATGGGAGAGAGAAGACGAGATGCGCGAGGGCTACCCGTACCTCTTTGAGGACTGAGGTACTTTTCTACACCGTATTTCAGTTGAATTTCGAGAACGAAATTAATCTAAGGGGGTAGACTTGTAAACCCCTTGATCAATTTCCATCATGTTAAAATTTTTATTTAATCACTATCTATTTAATTACCATGTTACACTAGACATTATTTTCTAAACAAATCGATATGTAAATATAGGTATTGAAAAGGGGCTTCTTTGCAAAGGAAGAAGTGAACATGGACCTTAGCATAAATTCTGAAATTTGAATTCAAAAATATAACCTAGAAGTCGAACACAGGGCAATACACTCTATCAACAATAGATAAATTCGGATTAGAACTCCCAATACTAACTGCTCCTAATCAATCCTTGATCTCTATCACCAATAGCTAAATTCGAATTTAAAGATATCGAATCCACAGGTACGGGATGTGAAACTCGTAATTATTAATGTGTGTTTGCTACTTAATTTTTCAGATTATTATTATTTTAGTTAAATATAAATTCTTTTGAAAATTAATAACTTGGATTTTGATTTTCTGGCTCAGATCCGTTTTCGAAACCCGACTCGGAATCAATTCCGAAATCGAGATCGATTTTGTATAAAAAATATATATATTATTTAAATAATAAATCCTTAATGTAATGAATTCCATTTACACCAGCACACTTAAATCTTTATTTAATTACTCATTCTATCTCTTTTCCTTACTGGAACCAACCCTCTTTAAACTCATTCTTAATCACACTTAATCACACTCTTTCCCTTTACTCTCTGGACCGACCCCTTCTTCTTCCCACGGACAAAACCGTCGAGCCCTTGGCCTTCGGTTTCCCGACCGGCCGCAACCCCCTCGACTTCCCTCCGGTAACTCCTCCTCTCATTTCTCCTATAAAACCCCTCTTCCCCATTCCTTTCCATCACCATTCCACCTTCCATCCCCAAATCTTCCGTGCCCTAACCCTCATTTCCGGCAAACCCAAGCAGCACCACCCGCCTCCCGAGCTCCGACGTCGAGCCCCGGAGACCCCGCGCCCAACCCCGCCGGCTCTCCGTGCGGCCTTCCTGCCCGCCGCAGCCATCCGTTCGGCCTTTCCCGCAGCACTCCGCTGATCTGATTTGCTGTTTCTGTGTTTTCGAGTTATGAGTTTTGCGGTTCGATTTGCTGTGCCTAACCCGAGACGCTGTGTTCGCGTATTTTCTTTTACTTTTTTACCTGAGAGCTCTAGCCGAGCAACCCAAGGTATATTTCCGTTGTCCCCGTTTCTGTTCTGTTGTCTATGATTAATTTTGGTCCACGAATTTCCACCGAGAATTCGATAATTTATAGACGATACATTTTCGGACTTTCCGAAATCCTTTCAGATAGGTTCTGTTAGTTTCGGATTGGTTTTTGTGTGTTTTCTGTTGGTTCGGACTTTCCGAGAATCTCTCGGAAAGAGTTTCTGGGAATTTTGGTTTAAAATTGGATTTTTCGATTGTTGGTATGCTGGTTCTTTATGCTATGGTGAATTCGATTTTGTTTGGGTTTTTCGAATTCGTTTCGGAAACAAATCTGTGAGTTTATTTTATATATAAAATGGTTATTCCCTGGTATGGGACTTATATTTGGTGATTGTGGCACACTTTCCCTGTTTTGGATTATCCCGAAAATAGAGGGAATGCTGCCGAAATTTTTGTAAAAGTTATAAAGAAATATTTTTAAATCGGATTTCGGAAATATTTAATAAAGTGGATTTTGGGCGACGACCATACCGGTCCATGGGCCCTAGCTAAATGCAAACGAAATCGGGAGTTCCGGACGTTGGGGCATTAGCTATTTTATGACAATTGGACCAAGTCTAAGACTCGTATTATATTTTTATTTAATTTAATTTATTAATCTTATTTTGTAATTAAATTGTAGGATAAATTTTAGAACTAACCAATGTTTCTTATTATTTCAATTCGTGAAAATGGTCTGTAAGCCCAGCTTTTATTTATTATCTGTGGTTTTGTAATATTGAAATTTTTTATTTTATTTCTGGTTGGTTGATTGACGTAAAACGTAAAATGATAATATAATTATTTTATAAGATTTAATATCATTTTCTCACAATAAAATAATTAGGAAATTACAAATTTATTGCAAATTCACGTTTTCTCATTTAAAGAAAAATATTAATTTTATATATAATACAAAATACAAAGTTTTACCAAGTAAATCAATAACTACGAGTTTTTCCAAATACAAAGTTAAATTGACTTTTTTTCGTAAGACAGTAACTCACCTCGATAAGCGCTCTAAGTAGAGTTGTAAATAATCTAAAATTTGACTAGGATAAATACTAGAGATTGTAACTAGCACACCTAGATATGGATTGAATATTGGTGCTATGTCAGGAATTCTCAATTGTAGGATTTCGAGGACTGTACTAGCATCATCCCGGAACCAACATCGAATCCAGTCATAACCAAGGCAAGTACGGTTATGTTAATGCGCTGTTTAATTAATGTTAGTATTCTTGCATGTTTAAACCACAGTATTACATGTAACTCTCTCCTAAGTAATGATTGAATCTGATTGACTCGGGATATTGGGGGAGTAGCGTAGTATTCTATGACCAAAGCCCAAATAGATAATTGATTGTGCGAGCTTATTCTTTTTTCACGAGGATAGGCCGGACCGTATCATTAGGATACAATTGAATCATCCCAAACCGGTCATAATTATTACATACTCGAATCACATTGTTTACTATCATGTAGTTTAGTTGAAAATCATTATTATAAAACAGTTTAATATTACAAATTGCTAATCATTAGTGGAATTGTTAATTTTATAATTGTACTTTGCTCCTTTCCTGACTGGATTCCCCACCCCCAATAGGTTCCACTGATGAGTCAGAGTTACTGATAAGTAGCTACTATGATCCTGATTTGTACCCAGCTGTGCTATCAGAGGATGGTGATCTTGGAGATGGCGAACCTATCATTTAGCTGTTGTTATTTTCTATTTCCAGATGTTGTTTTAAAAGACCGTTTCTATTATCAGTTGTAATTTTGCTGGACAAGTTTTATTTATCAAATATTAAGTTGTGATAATTGGACTGTGTTGTTGATCACCTGCATGAGTGATTCAGCTTACTGCCCCCGTCTCAACAACGGTGCAGGTTAGGAATGATCCGATTCGACCCAAGAAATTGGGACCGGGTCGTGACATGTTTTTAGTGGTAGCCCATGCAGGTCAGATCAACAACTTAGGAAAACATATCTAGAAATATTTAGAACACTAGAACATTAATTTGTCACAACATAGGACCGAAATATATCATAAATAAATATTTTTGTTTATTATAGACTGGTAGGCTACCTTGCTTATGTTTTGCAATCCTAAACCTTCCAGAGTATGGCCACTAATCCTGCTGGCGATGGGATGTCATCACCCGATCACACCCCACATCCTCAACCAAGTCTGAATCCTACACCCCGGCAACTGACTGATCGTCCTCATAATGTACCAGTACCCCGTGGATTTTACACTACTACTCAAGTGTTAGATCCTACTTCTTTCCAGACTGAACAGCAAGCCCGTGCGGTGGTGTCCGATCCAGTCGCGCCACCAGTGCCCGTAGATCCCACCGACCTCGTAGGCCTGCTACGAGGAGTGCTTGAGGCACAGAGAACTCAAGCTGAAGCTCATCGCGAAGAGACGGCGATTATGAGAAAAGGCATGGAGAATGCCCACAATACGGCTATGGCTGCACTGGAAAGAGAAGAAGCAGCCCAATCTGAACCAAGGCCCGCTAAAACCGGAGATATCGAGCAATCCAAGAAGCTGGGCCCTCGACCTTTCAAAGGAACCGAGGGAATCATTTATGCTGACGAATGGCTCGACAGCATGGAGCGTCTTCTCAGCGTTGCTCGACTTTCTGATGACCTCCAAGTTGAAGCTGTGGGACTACAGTTGTTAGATATAGCCAGCACCTGGTATCGGAATGAACCCCGACTCCAGGACAGGCAACTTGACTGGAACACCTTTAAGAGGTTGTTCCGCAGAAAGTTCTTCCCAACATCAGAGTTGCGGGAGATGGAAAGACAGTTCCAGAACCTGAAGCAAGGGAACATGACTATTGGCGAATATGCGGCCAAGTTTGGTCATCTTAGTCGCTCTGCCAAGAACTTGGTTGCTGACCCTGACGATCGTGCTGAAAGATTCAGGTATGTACTGAGAGAAGAGATCCGCACCCATGTGATCTCAGGCGGTGCTAAGACTTATGAAAGGATCCTAGAGCGAGCTCAGGATATAGAGAAGAGTCAACCTGCTCACTCAAAGAGGGATTATCCTGGAACTAACAACTTCCAGGGTAATCAGAAGAAGCCCAACAACAACAACAACAACCGGCCTCCTCACCACCACCACCAGCACCAACAGGCGAGGAACAATGACATAACCCCCCAGAGGCAGATCCCTGTCTGTAGTTACTGTAAGAGGCCAGATCATCAGGTGAACATCTGTAGGAAGACACTAGGACACTGTCTAGTCTGTGGGTCTGCCACCCACCAAGTGAAGGACTGCCCCTCGGCGGTCAACCGGAATGGATCAACTCAGCAGAAAGGTCCTCTGCCCACTCAACAACAACAATTTGGGCAGCATCAATAGAAGACTGGACGAGCTTTTGCCCTAGCAGCAGATGAGGCAGAGCCAGAGCATGAACCTACTGCGGATGTTATCACAGGTTCCACTTTTGTGTATTCATATCCTATCTTAGCTTTATTTGATTCGGGTGCATCACACAGTTTCATAGCAACAAAATTCATCTATGCACACCACATAGTTACGGGCTTTAGCAAGAAGATATGTAGAGTCATGACCGGTGGAGGACCCCTACCCATCACTAAGACCTGTAACTGTCCCATAACTATATCAGGCCACTAGTTCATAGCACCTTTGCTTGTGATGCCCTTACCCAACTATGATGTAGTCCTAGGGATGGACTGGTTGAGTAAGCAGCATGCGCTGATAGATTGTCACAGAGGATGTGTAGTCTTCAGCCCACCTGGAGAGCCGGAGTTTGAAATCTCTCGAGCTACGGAAGATATGGAGGGTATTACTTACTCCTCTATCACCGAAGAATCTGGACCTCTTCACCCTATCATAGCAGAATTCATGGATGTCTTTCCTGATAGTCTTCCAGGATTACCCCCAGATCGAGATGTAGAATTCACCATCGACCTAGTCCCCGGCTCTTTCCCCTATTTCTAAGGGATGTTACAGGTTCAACCCGAACGAGGCCAAGGAGATGAAGGATCAGATCAATGAACTAAAGGCCCTTGGATTTATCAGAGATGGAGCTTCACCCTGGGGAGCACCTGTCTTATTTGTTCCTAAGAAGGATGGAACAGTGCGAATATGCATCGACTACTGGGCGCTGAACAATATCACCATCAAGAATAAGTACCCTCTGCCCCGGATCGATGACCTGTTTGATCAATTGAGTGGAGCTAAGGTGTTTTCGAAGATTGACCTAAGATCTGGCTACCATCAGATCAAGGTTAGGAAGGAGAACATTTCCAAGACGGCGTTCAACACCAAGTATGGGCAGTTTGAATTCTTGGTCATGCCGTTTGGGCTAACAAATGCTCCTGCTGTATTCATGAACCTTATGAACAAGGTTTTCTATGAATACCTAGATCAGTTTGTCGTTGTCTTCATCGATGACATTCTGATCTACTCAAAGACTGAAGAGGAGCATGAAGAGCACCTCAGAAAAGTTCTAGAAACTTTGAGGAATGAGAAGCTATATGGTAAGCTATCCAAATGTGAATTCTTTCTAGACAAGGTAGATTTTCTTGGCCATGTTGTCACAGAAGAAGGAATTTCGGTAGATCCTAAGAAGGTAGCTGCTATTGAGAAGTGGTCTACCCCAAGCTCAGTTGCTGAAATCAGAAGTTTTTTGGATTTGGCTAGCTACTACCGAAAGTTTGTGAAGGATTTCGCCAGGATTGCTGAACCAATGATGAAGCTCACTCGGAAGAATGAAGAGCTCATCAGGACGGAAGCTTGCCAGGCATCGTTTGAGGAACTAAAGAAGAGACTTACAACATCACCGATACTTGCGCTACCCGCAGGTACCGGAGGTTTCTCAATATACAGTGATGCCTCTGGAAAAGGACTGGGTTACGTTCTTCAACAACATGGGAAAGTGATTGCTTACGCATCTAGACAATTACGGACTCATGAGAAGAACTATCCCATACATGATCTGGAGCTTGCTGCAGTCATCTTTGCTTTGAAGCTATGGAAGCATTATCTCTATGGAGAGAGAGTTGAAATATTTATAGACCACAAAAGTCTGAAATATGTTTTCACTCAGAAGGAGTTGAACATGAGACAAAGAAGATGGCTGGTACTGATGAAGGATTTTGACATCAACTTGTAGTACCATCCGGGTAAGGCGAATGTGGTTGCAGATGCACTTAGTCGATACCCAGTGGCGATGTTCTTAACTAAGGAGCGGCACTTGTTGGAGGACATAGAGAAGCTTGGTCTAGAGATTGTACTGCCTGAGGAAAAGATGAAGGAACTGGGGCGAGAAGCTATTTTACCTGGAGCTGACTCAACCATGATGCAGTTGCAAGTAAGCTCGAGTCTGGTGGATAAAGCAAGGAGACGTAGTTTCAAGACGAGGCACTTTGCAAACTCAGAGATCAAGTGTTGGCAGGAACACTTAAGGATTCTCTATCGCCAGTGACGGAGCATTGAAGAATGGTACGAGGCTGTGTGTACCATCTGGCAATTTGAGGAATGAGCTGATACAAGAAGCACACCAGTCGCAGTATTCCATACATCCTGGAGCTAACAATATGTATCGGGATATGCGTACCATTGTTTGGTGGTATGGAATAAAAAGGATGTATCCAGATTTGTGGCTAGATGCTTGATTTGTCAACAAGTGAAGGCTAGCAGACAGAGATCTGCAGGACATCTACAGCCGCTGGATATTCCAGAGTGGAAGTGGGAGCATATAACGATGGACTTTGTATCAGGATTGCCTCGATCCCAAGGAGGAAAGGACGCCATTTGGGTTATTGTGGACCGACTGACTAAGTCAGCTCACTTTATCCCCTTCAAGGTTGGTTTATCCACCGAGAAGTTGGCGGCACTGTACATGCGGCACATCTACGGGATTCATGGAGTTCCGGTAAGTATTGTATCTGACAGAGACACTAGATTTACCTCACACTTTTAGAAGAGTTTGCATGACAGCTTGGGAACACAATTGAAGTTCAGTACTGCCTATCATCCCCAGACTGATGGACAATCAGAGAGGATAATCCAGACGCTTGAAGACATGTTGAGATCTTGCGTCTTAGGAATTTGGAGGGTCTTGGGAAGACCACTTACATTTGGAAGAATTCTCCTATAACAACAGTTACCAAGCTAGCATCGGTATGACACCATTCGAAGTACTTTATGGACGTCGTTGCCGCACTCCACTTACATGGGACGACATAGGAGAAAGAGTACTGCTGGGACCAGAGATGGTGACTGGCGCAGCAGAGAAGGTGAAGGTAATTAGAGACAAACTCAGGATCGCCCAAGACAGACAGAAGCATTGGGCAGATAGTAGTCGTCGACCACTGGAATTTGAAGAAGGAGATAGTGTCTTTGTGAAGATTTTTCCTACCAGAGGAACGATCAGATTTGGCAGAGCTGGGAAGCTGAGTCCCAGATACATCGGTCCATTTGAGGTTTTGAGCCGAATTGGTGAAGTAGCGTATCGATTAGCTCTACCAGCTAGTCTTGAGGGCGTGCACAACGTCTTACACATTTCGCAGCTCAGACGCTACATCCCGGATCCGAGCCACATATTGGACCATTCAAAGTTGGAGGTCGGACCAAGTCTCACCATGCCAGAGAAGCCAGTGGTGATTTTAGACAGAGGCGCGAAGAGAACCAGGAACTCCGTGACGCCCATAGTTAGAGTTATGTGGCGACACAATTCTCCAGGCGAGTCTACCTGGGAGCGAGAAGATGAGATGCGGGAGCAGTACCCGTATTTTTTTGAAACCTGAGGTAATTCATAACCCTACTTTTTAAATTTCGAGGGCAAAATTTTTCTAAGGCGGGAAGGTTGTGAAACCCCCAATTATTAATGTGTGTTTGCTACATAATTTATTCAAATTATTATTATTTTAGATAAATAGAAAATTCTTTTGAAAATTAATAACTTGGATTTTGACTTTCTGGCTCAGACCCGTTCCCGAAACCCGACCTGAATCAATTCCGAAACCGAGATCGATTTTGTATAAAAAAATATATTATTTAAATAATAAATCCTTAATGTAATGAATTCTATTTACACCAGCACACTTAAAACTTTATTTAATTACTCATTCTCTCTCTTTTCCTTACTGGAACCAACCCTCTTTAAACTCATTCTTAATCACACTTAATTACACTCTTTTCCTTTACTCTCTGGACCGACCCCTTCTTCTTCCGCTGATAAAACCGTCGAGCCCTTGGCCTACGGTTTCCCGACCGGCCGCAACCCCCTCGACTTCCCTCCAGTAACTCCTCTCATTTCACCTATAAAACCCCTCTTCCCCATTCCTTTCCATCACCATTCCACCTCCATCCCTAAATCTCCGTGCCCTAACCCTCATTTCCGGCGAACCCAAGCAGCACCGCCCGCCTCCCGAGCTCCGACACCGAGCCCCGGAGACCCCGTGCCCGACCCCGCCAGCTCTCCGTGCGGCCTCCCTGCCCGCCGCAGCCATCCGTTCGGCCTTTCCCGCAGCACTCCGCGGATCCGATTTGCTGTTTCTGTATTTCCGAGTTCTGAGTTTTGCGGTTCGATTTGCTGTGCCTAACCCGAGACGCTGTGTTCGCGTGTTTTCTTTTACTTTTTCACCTGAGAGCTCTAGCCGAGCAACCTAAGGTATATTTTTCTTGTCCCCGTTTCCGTTCTGTAGTCTATGATGAATTTTGGTCCTCGAATTTCCCCCGGGAATTCGGTAATTTATAGACGAACATTTTCGGACTTTCCGAAATTCTTTCGGATAGGTTCTGTTAGTTTCGGATTGGTTTCTGTGTGTTTTCTGTTGGTTCGGACTTTCCGAGAATCTCTCGGAAAGAGTTTCTGGGAATTTTGGTTTAAAATTGGATTTTTCGATCGTTGGTATGCTGGTTCTTTATGCTATGGTGAATTCGATTTTATTTTGGGTTTTTCGAATTCGTTTCGAAAATAAATCTGTGAGTATATTTTATATATAAAAATGGTTATTCTCTGGTATGGGACTTATATTTGGTGATTGTGGCACACTTTTCCTGTTTTGGATTATCCCGAAAATAGAGGGAATGCTGCCGAAATTTTTATAAAACTTATAAAGAAATATTTTTAAACCGGATTTCGGAAATATTTTATAAAGTGGATTTTGGACGACGACCATACCGGTCCATGGGTCCTAGCTAAATGCAAACGAAACCGGGAGTTCCGGACGTTGGGGCATTAGCTATTTTATAACAATTGGACCAAGTCTGAAATCATATTATATTTTAATTTAATTTAATTTATTAATCTTATTTTGTAATTAAATTGTAGGATAAATTTTAGAACTAACCAATGTTTCTTCTTATTTCAATTCGTGAAAATGGTTTGTAAGGGCATAAGCCCAGGTTTTATTTATTATCATTGGTTTTGTAATATTGAAAATTTTTATTTTATTTCTGGTTGGTTGATTGACGTAAAACGTAAAATGATAATATAATTATTTTATAAGATTTAATATCATTTTCTCACAATAAAATAATTAGGAAATTACAAGTTTATTACAAATTCACATTTTCTCATTTAAAGAAAAATATTAATTTTATATATAATACAAAATACAAAGTTTTACCAAGTAAATCAATAACTACGAGTTTTTTCAAATACAAACTTAAATTGACTTTTCTTCGTAAGACAGTAACTCACCTCGATAAGCGCTCTAAGTAGAGTTGTAAATAATCTAAAATTTGACTAGGACAAATGCTAGAGATTGTAACTAGCACACCTAGATATGGATTGAATATTGGTGCTAAGTCAGGAATTCTCAATTGTAAGGTTTCGAGGACTGTACTAGCATCATCCCGGAACCAACATCGAATCCAGTCATAACCAAGGCAAGTACGGTTATGTTAAAGCGCAGTTTAATTAATGTTAGTAATATTACATGTTTAAACCACTGTATTACACGTAACTCTCTCCTAGAGTAATGATTGAATCTGATTGACTCGGGATATTGGGGGAGTAGCGTAGTGTTCTATGACCAAAGCCCAAATAGATAATTGATTGTGCGAGCTTATTCCTTTTTCACGAGGATAGGCCGGACCGTATCATTAGGATACAATTGAATTATCCCAAACCGGTCATAGTCATTACATACTCGAATCACATTGTTTACTATCATGTAGTTTAGTTGAAAATCATTATTTTAAAACTGTTTAATATTATAAATTGCTAATCATTAGTAGAATTGTTAATTTTCATAATTGTACTTTATTCCTTTCCTGACTGGATTCTCCACACCCAATAGGTCCCACTGATGAGTCAAAGTTACTGATAAGTAGCTACTATGATCCTGAGTTGTACCCAGCTGTGCTATCAGAGGATGCTGATCTTGGAGATGGCGAGCCTATCATTTAGCTGTTGTTATTTTCTATTTTCAGTTGTTGTTTTAAAAGACTGTTTCTATTATCACTTGTAATTTTGTTGGACAAGTTTTATTTATCAAAATATTAAATTGTGACAATTGGACTGTGTTGTTGATTACCTGCATGAGTGATTCAGCTTACTGCCGCCGTCTCAACAATGGTGCAGGCTGGGCATGATCCGATTCGACCCAAGAAATTGGGACCAGGTCCCCCTTATCTACAGATTTAATGAGCTCTATCTAGTTTAAACCAAGTCCCCCTTATCTACAGATTATATATATATAGATGTAGAGAGAAATAGTCGATCCTCTACAACCCTATATTCCTCCTTGCCGCGAAAACTGAGATTGAGGGGCTACTCGAAGAACTGGGAAAGCTTGGGATTTGTTTCACCAGGCAAGTAAGTTTTTACTATCCTTGAAATCAATATCTTAAACACTGTTATGGTTGATTAGCAATGCCTGAGAAATCAATATAGGAATAACAGCTATGGGGTCATTACATCTAACAGGTTTTGATCGCCTAGACTTGGTACATCAAGTGCAGCAACCAATGTTCCTACTACTGAACATAGATGCATCAAATCAGTTAAGACTTCATATAGGACCTGGGGATTGACAGGTAGTACTGACCTTGAACTCATTAGGAACACATAAGTCCATCTCTCGTATTACACTAGAACAGTAATTTAGGCTACAGGCCACCAGAACCTAGGACCTGCCTAATCTGATAAGAAGGGGACATTAGGATTATGGACTACAGGCTAGTACCAACCTACCTAAATGGACACTATGGGTGTTTGGTACTATCATATGGGAGTGATCCTAATATCATGTAGACTTAGACATGGTATCTCCTTATGAGCATAAATACATATAGTAGGTGACTTAAGTCCTACGTTTAGTATGGGGAAAAACTAGCTCAGAGCCACCTGGTGGCATCAACCAAGGTCTACTGACCTCATAGGCTGAAAGAGTAACATAGAGAACACAGGTTAAAGAGGGGATTACAACATGGGGCTGAATATCGACTGAAAATACACAGGTTTGGGACTAGTGTATCAAACACCACTCCTATACAGGTTCATCTGACCCTATAGAATCAAAGCTTCAATTGAGTATATCCAAGTGTCCAGGTTATGCCTATAATATAGGACAGGTAGAGAAACTGATGGTCAATATGAAAAGTTGTACACAGTACAGGATTATACTAGCTGTTAGCTATTAAGGCTCTCTGGCCTAACTTCTATGGTACAGATGGCAGGACAGGCAAATGTGTGCTCTGGCAAAACTGAAAAGTTTGGGCATGGAGTAAATCCTACATCAGGAAACCTAGAAATACCAATACCAGGAACCTGTAGCTACTAAGGGAGCCATAGTACAAGTAGGTTATACTTGAACCTAGCCCAACCTCATATAGAAACAGCCCTGTGTTAGCCTAAGATAACCTCCTACTCGATTACTGAATGCTTAGGAACCTGTCATTGGGGCTAACACACACTAGTGACCAGATACCAGAGTGGCAGGATCCTGATAACAGGACATGTTCGAACAGGGAAACCTATAGGGATTTCTAGCCAGAAAAAGGGTTACCAGGACACTACTGAGGTAGGTTGGATATTAGAGTCAGTTGACTATAATAAATTTCATTATGGCAGTGCTATGCATTACCTGGGTACTTGCTGGATTGGCAATGGCTCGAACCAACTGAATAAGTCCACCCCTATACTCACCATGATCGAATGCAGGGCATAGGCCCTATTGACAGGACCAATGTACCTAGGTCCTAAGGCTGGAGTCATCTATCACCAAGATGCTTACACCATATTAGCCTTTCTCTACTTATATAGCCCTGTACTTATACACACATTGTATCAAATATGAAATGGTATTTAACTTGAACTGTTACACCATGTAGTGTCTTGGGAGGAAACCTGACACATGGGTAAGACATATGATAGCCTGTGAAAGCCAATAGCCAACCTGGTTGAATACTTGCACCTCTCATAGTGTATTGTGTACATATACAATTTTGAGTAGGGATAGGATGACAATCTGGTAAGTTGCCTTGAAGGGTAGGTGTTTGCAAGCAAGTCAGAGTACAAGGGTAAACTGTGGAATGTGAAACTTAGACTATAATGTGATACTTAGAAGTCATGAAGGGTAGTGTCAAGAGCAGGATATGGATATCAAGGGTTAATGAGTATAATTAGATTGGTCTAGGAATCAACCTAGAAATAAGAAAACTTATGTTGGTCCTTTAAGCCCAGTTTCTAATGTTAAATTCTTTAAATAGGTTCTTTGGATCTCGATTTGGACTCTGATCAGTGCCAGCAGCCCGGGACGCCAGGCGAGTACAGTTTATTGTTTATTTTAGTATTGATCTTTACTATATATATCAGTGTTTAGTCAATAGATATGTGATTTCAGTTTTATGTTGATTTGTTCCTTGTTGTGTCGGGAGGGTGAAGTACCAACGATGTGTGATCTGACTTTAGACCGTGTAGACCGTGTTTATTATTTCATTTAGACCGTGTAGACCGTGTTTATTATTGCATTTATATTGTGTAGACCGTGTTTTTTTATTGCAGTATTTCTTGTAGACCGTGTAACTTTAGACCGTGTAACTTTAGACCATGTAGATTGTGTAGACCGTGTCGCATAATTGTCCCGAGACCGATCACATATCAAAGGTACTTCAGTTGGTCAGTTGGTGAGTATTTTATTTCATCTTCTGATCTTAGTATTCAGTTTTATTCTGGCTTTCTTTATTTTATTTTTATAAATCATATGTCTAAAGACTAACCTCTGCTATATAGTCACTTTCACATATTGGAACTACATTCAGTGAATTGTACTCGTTCCATCCTGATTGGGTAACCAAACAAATTTTAGGTGATGGCGATGAGATCGTGTATCCTAAGCAGTATGGCCCGTACTTGGGGGATGCATTAGAGACAGACTTTACTTATTATGAGGAGTATGCAGCATCTGATCCCGCTGCTCTAACTTAGATATTTTAGTTAATGCTGAGACCTTGTATTGGATTTATGAGTTAATTTGAGACATGTAGTGGAGATTACTTTGATTCTAGATTTCATACATTGTGAGAATATTCTATTTTAATATATTTGATGCTGAGTTGAGATATGGAGTTACTATATTTCCTTTGTGATATATTTTATTGCATGGTTGTTCATCATATTGTTATAGCGTTCTACCGCCGACTCTGCGGCGTAGGCTGTGCGTGTACACGGTTCATGCCCAAATATTGGGTGCGGGTCGTGACAGTCGTCCCAAAAAGTGCAATCTCTATGACCCGAAAGTGCAGTGCCTATATCGCCCCAAAAGTGCAGCACCGTGGAGACCTAGAAGCACAACGCTTAGAACGAGGCACATACACTGTGCCATCACTTAAGCATCAATGGCACACCAAACAAAGTATCAGAAAATAACTATTGCCAGCTATCGAGTTGTCAGTTATCAGATGGCAGTTGGCAGCTGTCGGTCAAAGGCACGTCTCCCAACGCGACTCCAAAAGGCGCAACCTCAGAGACGTCCAAAAGTGCAGTCCTGGTGATATTTAAAAGCGCAGCCCCATCAGCGTGCAGCTCCTTCATAGTATAACATTTAACAAAATAAGGCCATGTGGCCAGTATGGCAACTGTGTCGCTTTAGATACTGCCAAACCCAGTTTGTTTAAAATGAACGAGATCTTCGAGTGAAATACACATGACTTGTGGCATTGACTCTGTCATATTTATGAACGGGTGCTAACCAACCAAGATCTCAGCTGTGAGGACCCTGATTTTTGGAAATTATTTTTTAATTTTATTTTATAGTATTTCTATTTATTAGGTTATATTGTATATTCAATTATGATTATATATGTACTTTTTCGTGTCTTTGAATTTTGTAGCACAAGACATGCCCATCTCTCGAAACGTCGTGTATTAGTTTTGTAGTAGACATGATGACCTTCAATTTGATATATCATGTCCCATCCAAACTTGTCCCCTAGCATTCTTTTGACTTCGCGCAACTTTGGTTAATTTAGGCTATTTGATTATTACCGTAATTCTAGACCTAATTTCCAACATGAGTTCGGACTCAACATAGATCAAAACCATTCGACCCAATATATGGTTTTGACCCATTTTGAGTCTACGATACACATGCCAAGGGTGTGCCACTCAATCGAGTACCCATGTGCTATTTATTTGTAAATGGCACGAGAGACTCATGGGTTGACTTTTCAAGTTTGATTTGATTAGAAAATATATTTGGACCCTAACCTAGCCAACCTCACTTATAGAGCCATGATAGGTTGCCATGGCTTAGTATAATTATTTTGATATTTATTTTGGAATGTTATACATCCAAATAGATTTATATACAGTTTTTTATATATATGATTATATTTATAATAGCCTAAAATTTTATATTTATATGGCCTTAGTCATGGTTAAGTTCTAAGATGCATAGAGACTAGAAATTTTGGTACGGTTAGTGTGGTTGTGTGCTTTGAATAGTATATTAGCCATGCTAGGGAAGGCCCGGCCATAGCTATGCCCCAAGTAGGAAAACCAGGTAAAGTTGTGACTTAACCCCCACCGATGAATTAATTATTTATTAATTAGATTTTTGACTTTTAAGAGACCCGGTTGAACCAGTTTAGTCCGTATTGGGCCCGAACCAAATCCAAGCCCATGTAGGAATGTGGTGTGACCAAAGACGACCATGGCATATTTTATGTGTATACATATATTTCCTAAATTATTTTAGGTATTGCTGTACATTTTTTTAATTATTTGAATATTTGTACAAAAATTGTTATTTTTATTATTAAATATTGTCTTACAATATTTGTACAATTTTTTGGACCCGGATAAAGGTGAGTAGTATAGATTCACCAAACCACCATTTAATTATTTTATTATTATTTTAATATTTTGTGGTAATTAAATAAATATATTTATTACTAATAGATATTATTATTATTGGTTTTCCTTTTTATTGTCAAGTGAATTTACATATATGTACATATATTTAAATATATTATATATATATATAGATAGATAATAATAAGATTTGATTTTGAAACTTTTGGAGATTTATAGGTGTATATATAAATATATACATATATATAGATATATAAACACATATTTATAAAGATTTGGAAAAGATTTAAAAAAATGGAAATCTTTACTGTTTCCTTGCGGGAACAGTAAAGTTTCCAACCCGAGCCACCCGCCCTTATATACGAGAGGGAAAGAGGGATATCGATCGAACCCCAAACCCTAGCCGAAACTCTCCCCCTCCTGACGGCTACCAGGCGCCCCTGCCCCACGCACACGCCAGCACCGTCGTGGGCAGCAGTCGGCCAATGACAGAGCCGCCACAGGCCGACAAACATCAACAGTAGTCCACATCTACAGCAGCCCTGCAAAGCCAACTTCGCGAAGAGTTTCTGCAACACATGGTTGATCATTTTTCGGGCTACCTCTTCAGGTATGGACACAAACTATATGACTCTAAGTCCCTTCAATTAGATTTAGCTTTGTCGCTTTAAAATGTCGAGAAAATCGACTCAAAGATTCACAAAAATCTGCTCAAAATTGAACCGAAACGCAATCTGAACACCCAACTTAGAAGGCCTGTACCTGTCTAGTTAGTAGCAATTTTAGAAAACTATTTGAATAAATTTGTTGAAAACAAATAGGACTTTGCAACCTATTTCATATTTTTGAGTTTTATTAATTATATACAGAGAAAATAGTTTTCAAAATCGAGAATTTATCTATGTAAAAACAGTTTAGAAATTTCGAAAACCATCGATACGACGTGCGTCCCACCAATCCAGGCGACGTGATCACGAACCGAAAGCATCGAAAGGTGTGTATCAACTTCGTGGATGTGTGGGCTTTGATGGAATAGAAATGGGTTGCGTATGCGCGACGAATTTGATGCGTATCCGTCAAAATTTACCATATCGGCCTTTTCCGAAATTCTCCAATTACTTTGTGCACGATCGTCAAATCGAAACGAAACTTGTGCCACCAGGACCGTATTATTTTTTTGGTCCTGTATACCAAGTTTGGTCCAATTCTGAGACAGTTGACCGGATCGCTGTTTTGTGGGCCCCACGATCCGATTCAACGGACGAATTTGTGCACGGCCTACCGGAATCCAAAATTGAACATACCATTGGGTTCGTATCATCAATAAAAATATGTATATATGTAGTTTAATGACTTTAGAGATCATTGACTTTAGTACGTTTTTCGGTGCAAGGTGGGTCCAACGACGGATACCGTTTTGACCCGAAATTACCGTTTTGCCCCTGTGTCCAGAATTGGACTTAAGGACAGGCAATCCTAGCTAATTTGACTAATTTGAAAATGTTGGTAATGTCTATTACAGCTTCTGGGGGCAGTTGTGAGACTTGGACTTTCTGACTTGTTGATTGGCGATATATTGTTGGTTCTCCGTGCAATCTTCAGGCAAGTACACCTTGCCAAACTTTGCAGTACTTACATGCTTTTCTATTTTCATTCCTTCTTGCTTGGTTACGTATTTCTCTTGTTTCATGTTATGGTTACTTTCTAATTTTACGTGCACGTAGATTTTTACTTTTCTTTCTATACTACTTGTTCTATCTTTCCTATCTTGTTCATGTCTAGTGATAGTATTGTGTTACGCCCCAGAACTAGAATACTGGAGAGCGGGGGCAGACATAGCCAGCTACGTATATTGAAATAGAATACATCTCAACTATACGGTCACGGCTGTCTAGATATGAGGGTTTACTACAAGCCAGCAGTCTCTTAAGGTCAAACCTATTGTCTCAATCTCAAGCAATTAACAGAGTTACAAGATATTAGAGCATCAAATATATATATATAAGGCATCCCAAATATTATATATTAGATGATCATGAAGCTAGTCGTACAAAATGATGGGACTAGCAAGAGTTCAGTCATACATGATCAACCCTAGGATTTGTTAATCATGTTTACAGCCCGTAGGCAGACAGTAAGTAAATGTGCATCGAGCTAACAGGTGCTCGTCGGCTAAACGCCTGAAAAGAATAAATTTACATAAAAGTGGGTGAAACAAGAAGGAAAACCCACTCTTGGCCCGGGTTCCGTCTAGTTGTCACCATTGGGCTGGAAGCTTGGTAGATCCTCGGAAGCTGCTCCGAAATCTGGCCACACAAAACCAGCTGGGTCAAACCCCAGAAAGAGCAAGTGCCACAAAGGAGGCCACAAATAAGAACAAAAGCCAGCATATCAGAACATAAGAATGAAAGAAGTACAAGTAGTAAAGTACACAGAGCGATAAACGACTAGGGACGTAGAACCATTCCGGGAGCCAGGTTACAATCCTTAAACCAAACAAGGACCGGGATTGTACCCCTTCGCCTGAATAGCTCACTGTCTCTACCCATTTATCGTTAGAGATAAGTAAAACAATCATGATCAAGAGTTCCAGGTACAGGGGCTAGACAAGACTTAGACAAGGCTGGACATCATGCATTTACAATCGGCCAAGCAAGTACTACGGCTTACTACTTTAACTAACTAGGGTTATCACAAGCCTAATTACTAACAAAATGCAAGTGAGAAACACCCAGTCCCAAGCCCTGCAGACTATCCAGTTATCCTTCCGCGGGTTGAGAGTTATAGGTGGGTACATTGCCCGGGAGACAAATGTACCCTTAGGTGACTTAGAGGGTGCAACACATGACAGTGTGCTGGAAATGTGCTCTACTCGTCGGCAAGCTACAAGTCCATTTAAGCGCCCAGATAACAAGATTGCCTGTGACTGGGAATTCTCCATGTTCTAGTTTGATCTAATAATTAGCCTAATCCAATTTAGCGCGAGTCCCTGGCCGTGGTACCCAGGAAGTCACGTCCTAGACATGATGCAAGACAAGACAAGTGGATTGTACAAGCAAGCAAGCAGGAACACCCACGGTGTCAAGTTGATTATACGAGTCAAGTTACAAGTTACAGGTCAAGTCAGGAGTGCGCCGCCACAGGCCACTATCAAGTTAAGTTGGTCATGTCAGGAGTGCACCACTACGGGTCACTGTCATGTTATGCTAGTTCCTTGTCATACCAGGCCATGTACAATAGTCATTCCAAGTATATTAAGTAAAATCAAGTTCATGGACGTAAAATACCTAATAAAATACCAATATATATATATAGGACTATAGAAGAGCCAAGCTTAAAGAAATAAAACCAAAACTTCAAGAGCCAATGGTTTGCGCAAGGGATCAGGGGTTGGATTGTGTAGGGTGTCAGTTGTGCAGGGTGCCAAGTGCGCAGGGGCAGATGGCGCATGGATGGATTGCGCAGAAGGTAGACTGCGCAGGAGTGAACTGCGCAGGAGTTGGTTGTGCAGAGATGGATTGCGCATAGGTGGATTGCGCATGGCTGGCTTGCGCAGGGACCAACTGCGCAGGGTTTGGTGCGCCAAGGGAGATGCGCGGTCCAGCCCAAGAGGCCGGGCGCAATCGGCTATGCACAATGAAGGCGCTGGCCGAGAAGGAAGGTGCGCAGTTCACCAAAGGGTGAGCTGTGCAATCGGCCTTGCGCTAAAGAGCGCAGGCCGAGAGGGCTGCTTCTCCAACCCGAGAAGAACTCCAAGAACTTCAAAACTTCAATTCTTCATAACTTGATCAAATCAAAACCAAATCTAGATTTTCAAAGTTCTAACTTGAGTAAAATCGAATTCTCTTCCACATGGAAGCATCAAAATATGCAAAAATTAAAGTTTAATAGATCAAAACCAAGGATTTTCAAAAATGATTAAAACCTAGATCTAGAAAAATGGAAGCTCCAAATCACAAAATGTCAAGTTCTAAAGTTGTTCTACATGTCCTAATCTATCAAATAGACAAATAAAATTGGGTGCTTATTTGTTGGCAAGGTGCACTTGCCTATGGGTTGGGGAGTGGTGTGGAAGAAGGAAGAAGAAGAAGTTAATGGAGAGTAAAGAGGAGAGAGAAAGTTAGGTGGGAATATAATGAGGGTGGTTGTGTTGTGTTGAGGGTAGAGTGTAGGTTAAAGTGTACCAATACATGTTAACCCAAACCTAATCAAACCAAACCAATTAAAACTGAGCCAAACCAAAACCCGAAATACGAGAAAAACCCACAATTCCGCAAGTCGAGAAAATTAAAATACATGCCAAAACCCAGATACGAGCACACCAACATATCTATATGAAAGTCACTGGCAATCCAAGCCATCGTAGACATAGCTCGGGTAGGCGACAGATCTTTCAATGCAAGGTATCTAGCCCCATGGAAAGCCCCCTACTATCCACGCGGTATAATCCAGCGCTGCTATAACGTCTTTCCCCTAGGTCGACTGGCCCTGGTGCTCCGGTGTAATACCAGTCGAGGAAGAAATCCTTGTCGACAAGTTGTCCATGACCACGGGATGAAGGATCGAGCGTCATTTTTGAAAGCACATCGTGCAACACTTCTATGCCGACCATGTGACCTTTCCATATTCTAACTCATTCCGACCCATTGGGATTATTTTCTCAGCTATGTGGATTCATCTCTTTTATTATCAAACCTACTTGTGCGTTTGAAAATATTCGTTTTATTAGTACGAAGGCCAAGCTGAGATAAGTTCACCGAAGTCACCCACCTGAACGAGGAGTCGTCTCGATCGTACGAGTCTTCGAACAAGCCATTGCATGGCTAAGTCCAAATGTCGTAGGCGTTTTGATTCCTCCGATTGACTGAGCGGGACGGGCCACTACATTACACACCACTCAGAAAAAAAATTTGTCCTCGAAACTAACTGAGTAAACTTATCGACTTATAACTTGATTCAACATCCAATGATTCTCGCACACATTTCTCCTACGCGTTTCTTCAATCCGAGCCACACTCGTGCTTTGATTTTCCTTCATATCGAACAACTATATCTCGACTTGGGTAACTTACACTTATCGCGTACACGGGTGACTTAGTTCTAGGACAAACTATTCGATCAATCGATATTCAAGTTCATTTGAATCCAACGATCGCACTACCATCAATACTTTATTTGCAATACACGATTTCAAAATCCTCGATACCCTTCTATTCTTTTAGTCTCACTTGAATTCAACATATCACTTAGTTGGATCTTGCACATATTTAAAGCATCCCTAAAATATATGTATTTCAACCAAGCCTCGTGATAGTGAATCCAACCCCACATATTTGATTCATTCTATCCACCAATACCAATATTAAATCATATCAATCCTTAAGATCAATCGTACGATACTAACTCTCAAAACTTGGACGTCTTGCCTAAAGGTTAGGCCATCTCCCTCTAATCTAAAGTCAATCGTCAGTATTGGAATCATAGATCCCCAACAATAATATCAACACTGACCCCAATCCTAAGGTTAAACCAAAGTGGATAGTATGGGATTTTCTACCTAAGCTCATATCACTCCGATTTCTAAACTTCAAGCATATATTCTCCTATTCGCACTTACAATACTTAGTCCAAGGGGTCCGAGTCATTCAACAAAGTCCTTCTACCAAAAGTCCTATTTAACCGAGCCTTCTGCATATCACTATCGCATGTCCAAACCAACAATTTGTATAGTCTATCTTTTCGAACACGTTTGATATAATCTACCTATCCATTCATCCCAAGTCAAGTACACTATGACATAATTTGTCGCTAAACTATAATTCTTATTCCATATTCCCTAAGTTGTTTATCGCAATTCACGTAATCGATCATGAGTTCATCTAACATAGCAATATGTCACACCCCAATCTCACACAAGTTCGACTATCCATGATTGGACATGAAATTAACATGCATTCTCGTAGGATAATCGTTCTCATCAGGGCATAACTCTTGCTTTGAGTCTAGACTGATTCATTCTCAATACGCAGATTAGATCTACTAAATCCTCAAGTTTACTCAATTGTCAATCACAAGTCTAACCCATCCTAGAATTAACCATCACATCAAACCATAAATCGAAGCAAACCAAATTGCCACGTCATAATCTCTCGAGTTCGATCATTCCTGTGATATGAATCATCTTGTCAACTCCCACGCAGAACGATCACCCCAAATTCGACGTGACGCTTGTGCGAGGTTGGAGTTGCGCTCGTGTAAGACAAGATCGTTGACGTTGTGGTTATCATCAAAGAAATCAAGACATGATCATTTTCATCCAAGCATTCATTCCAATCAAAATCTCAAGTATAGCATCCATCCAAAACAGTAACACTTTACACGATCGTCATTCCTCGAATCAGAGGACCCTCGAGTTATCGCATATCGATCTTTTATATGTCTCAATACCATCGGTGACATACGTAACCTGACGATCTTCATTTGCAACGAATTCTGAGTCGTGCAACCGATGCTATCATCCGAATTGCATATACCATAATGTCTTCGATATTCAAGATCAAAACTCGTTCTATAATCCCCAAACTATTCATACGATCAATTGTTTAAATCCATAATCACATATGTTCATCCGTCTATCTTAAGTCATCGAGCAACATATTTTCTTAAAATGCCTCGATCTATGCTAACTTAAATCATCGAGCAACATCGATTCCATCCTTAGAGTCAATCTCAAAAATTCGAATAATTTTCATGCACGCTATCATCCAATCGTGCTAAAGTTTTGTATACGATTCATATCGATTTCCTTGATCGAGTCATCCGTTCGTACACCTTAACTTTTTCTCGATTCAATCTACCTACTCAATCATATTCACAATTCATACTTGCACAATTCATTTTTTTGTGCGCGACATTTCTAGTTTGTTCGAAATACCTCATCATAAACTTTAAGTTACAACTTACTTAATGATACTCAATCTAAGGCTGTGCATACATGCGGCACTTGCTGATGGACTTATTGATACCCCATATTCTCAATCGATCGACATCTCCGAGGCTATCCTATACACCACTCAGGCATAAAATCATTCGACGAATTCTCAAAACTATCCTTCGATTTAAAATCGATTTATTTGAATCTCTGTTCGAACCATTCCTCAATTTCAAGCACGTTCTATCTATATCGCATTGACGATATCGCCATACGATAGCACATCTATCGCAACTAACCAATACTGAATTGAGTCTAACTCATTCTTGTCCAACATATTTTAAATCCTGCATACGACTTTGCTAAGGTCAATGCAACCTTGGTGTATATGCCCAGCCCGACTTAGCCAACCGTGCTTTACGTGAACCATCTTTTATTTATTTTGTCAAAAACTATTCTCATACGATTTGTAAATTACGTAGACTTATTATATGGACATCCCGTGGAACAATGCAAGAGAGCACACTAACGATATCAATCACAGAATCAACATTAGAGTTTGCGGTAACAACATCAGAGTTAAAGAATTCAATCGAAAGTCCAAGAACGAAAAGCCGTGCTCTGATACCATTATGTCACGCCCTGGTTCCATAGGACCGATCATCCTCGCTAAGGCGTGATGCCGTATGAGCCTAGATTGCGCTCATGCAAGGCAAGTTCTATAACAACCGATTACAGGCTAAGCGACGGGGGTCGTCGCACAGAAGTCCCAAGCAAAAATATTGAATAAATAGCAGCGAAAACTTGAAGTAAAACACAAGTCATTCAAGGCTCTTTATTGATATTGAAACAAAGGTTACAATGTGGCGCAAGGCCATGATTACAATCTCTCAGCGTGGCATCTGTCATCTCGATTATAATTTATTGATATTTTTTATTTTTAATTGATTAGTTTATATTTAATTTTCTATGATCATAGGAGTTGTGACTAACCCCACAGGTGATCTATGACCATCTTGTGGTCACATTATCTCTAGATAGGGTCTATAAGCATTCTATAGCTATATTATATTTTATTATGATTTTTAGACATTTTTATATATGTTTAAATATTTATTCTATGAAGATTTATATTTACGAATGACTTTCATAATTTATTTTGAGGCCATTTGGGACCAATATGAATCAAAGTAAATTTATTTATACTCTATTAGGTTTAATATATTCTCTGTATTTTTCTAGAATTTTTTTGGATTTTTCTGCAATTTATTTTGATTTATTTGGACTTAAAATAAAGTTTAAATTATTTTCTGAATTAAATAAATAAATACCCAGAAATCCACCCGGGGGCCCACCTGTCGGCGCCAACTGCTACAACGACCATCTCTCTCTCTCCTATATATATATATATATATATATATATATATATATATATATATATATATATATATATATATATATATATATATATTATTATTATTATTATTATTATTATTATATTCGCCCACCCTAATTAAATTCCAGCAGCCTTTTGTGGGAGAACTCATCTAGGGTTTCCGATTTCCCGAAGCCATTCCCGCCAACTTCGACGTGCTTTTCGTGCGCCATTTTTTTTGTTGGATACGTATCGAGGTAAGATTTCTGATTATTTAATTTATTTTCAGATATATTATTCCTAAATTTCTGGAAAATTCGTAGAGTGTCAGTTGTCCGAAACTTGACACGTTTTGGTATTTTCGAGATTCCGGGAGAACCATAAATCAAAATCATGAACCGTTTGAAGTTTCTAAAAGCTAACACAGAGCTATACAAAATATAATTTTTTCATAAATTAATTCGTTCATCTATTATTTTAGTTTTCTGTTGAACTCAGAATTGATCGGTTGATCCCCGTTTTGGTCACGATTAGCCATAACGGCAATATCTTTTGACCAAAGCGTGACTTTGTGGCACGGTTGATTCCAGCGCACTCATGGCACTAAAATCTACCAAGGTACACTTTCAAAATCTAGAGTTTACAACGTTTGACTAGATAGTCAACGGCACGTCTCGATTTGCGTGCCATAGTTTTCAAAATTAGAAAATACGACTTTTTACGGCCAAACTTGTATGTTTAGATTATATTCAAATTATTATTAGGTTAAATTAGATTTTTAAGTGAATTATTCTAGAATTAATTACGATTAGATTAGTAACCCAACTAGCCAATATTCCATAAATTTAGAACTAGAACGTTAGAATTGATTTATAGTTTTCGTGCACGGTTCATGGTGTGATATGTGTTATAGGTTGACAGCTCCTAGATCGGCATTCCCTCATCCTCGACTTGTGACTACGGTTTGTGCAAGGACCTCCAGACAAGATACCTTGCCTCCCTCTAATGTTTATTTACATGCATATTCTTATTGTTATCTAGTTTTACTAGTTGATTATTTATATGTGATTTGTATATCATGCCTGCTAGTATATATATAGACTTATTTATAATTAGCTTTGTAGTTCATATTGGATATACATATTATAGTTCTTGTTCATAGTTAATTTTGTAGTTCATATTGGATTGGTTCTCTCGTGTATCTTGACTGGGTCATATCGTGTCCTCACCTGTACTTCAACTGAGTCGTATCGTATCATAGGATGAGTAAGTCATAGCGGAACTGCTGAACCTTGAATTCTTAAAGCTAACATGCGAGTCCATACTAGGGGCGAGGGTTAGTAGTTATCTGTCCATACCTGCTAGTCCACATCAGGGGCGAGGGTGATTTCTTGAAGCTAACCTGCGAGTCCATACTAGGGGTGAGGGTTAGTAGTTATCTGTCCAAACCTGCGAGTCCACACTAGGGGCGAGGGTGATTTCTTGAAGCTAACCTGCGAGTCCACACTAGGGGCGAGGGTTAGTAGTTGTTGAAACCTTCGAGTCCACACTAGGGGCGAGGGTTTGAGTATTCTATTGATTATCCGTTGACATCGTGACACCGTGTTCTCTTGTTCTCCTCCAGCAGTTCGTTTATGCGTAGTGGTTCTTCCAGTCGTGTATAGTCGTATTTTCGTGTTGATTGGTCTTTTTCCCGTTTATTTCCATTATTTTCTTTATTGCATGATAAACTGCTAGATAGGCATATTTTTATGTATCTTGCTATGTCCCCTGAAGACCTGATGATCTCTTCAGGTTTAGTGATTGCATGGAGTAGCTAGTAGTTCTGGATGGCGGAGGAATTTGCGATTCTTTTGGGTTTCGGATGCGATGGTACGCTTGCGAGATTCAGGTATTCGTTATTACGCTTATTATCCGCTCGTGCTTTCATACCTTATCATGAGATATCCTGTCTCTTGATTCAGTTTTCAGACTCTTGTTATTTTCTTTAGAGTCTTATCGGACATATATGCTAGTGGGCTACAGACCACGACCCATAGCGTTCATTCATACTTCATATTCTTATTGTGGATTGAGATATAGATTGCATTGCCATGATTTGGCAGTATACCATAGCCTTGACAGCGTTTACGTATTCGAGTCGGGCTGGAGTCCGCTCGATTGTAGCTGGCTTGCTCACGAGCTCGCGTCCGAAAAGCGGGTGCAGTTTCGTGACAAGTTTTTTTGGTGGCCCATGCAGGTCAGAGCATATCGTATCGGTTACGTAACTGTACTGATACGAGCCTGCAACTATGACTAAACCTTAGAAATCTCAATCCACACTACCTTAAAAATTCTCCTAGAAACTTCTCTATGTCCTTGAAATTTTATACTTGTTCTCGATTATTCTCCATTTCCTTTCCGTACCATTGATTCTCGTCTCTTCCTATTTCGGGGTGACGAACGATCGTGCTGTCTAGAATCTATCAGAAATTCTTAAATTATAAGTATAATATTGCTTGACTATTGAATATTGGTTGTTTATAGATATGAGGGAATATTGATGCCATACGCCCTACATATCTCTTGGTAGAGTCGTTAGCAACTAGTTAGAAGATTATAAGATTTTAGTGACCGTATTTTGAGGAGTAGTATGACCAAAGGTGGGTAGAAGTCATCGAGGTTATATAGTTCTGAGAAATTAAATTTGAGGAGATTAAGGTAATAGTAGACTTTGAATTTTAAGGGATAGTCATGAATTAGAATTTCGAGGACGAAATTATTTTTAAGGAGGATAGTATGTGGCATCTGCCATCTCGATTATAATTTAGTGATATTTTTTATTTTTAATTGATTAGTTTATATTTAATTTTCTATGATCATAGGAGTTGTGACTAAGCCCACAGGTGATCTATGACCATCTTGTGGTCACATGATCTCTAGATAGGGTCTATAAGCATTCCATAGCTATATTATATTTTATTATGATTTTTAGACATTTTTATATATTTTTAAATATTTATTCTATGAAGATTTATATTTATGAATGACTTTCATAATTTATTTTGATGCCATTTGGGACCAATATGAATCAAAGTAAATTTATTTATACTCTATTAGGTTTAATATATTTTCTGTATTTTTCTAGAATTTATCTGGATTTTTCTGCAATTTATTTTGATTTATTTGGACTTAAAATAAATTTTAAATAATTTTCTGAATTAAATAAATAAATACCCAGAAATCCACTCGGGGGGGGGGGGGGGGGGGGGGGCACCTGTCGGCGCCAACTGCTACAGTGACCGCCTCTCTCTCCTATACATATTTTATATTCGTCCACCCTAATTAAATTCCAGCAGCCTTTTGTGGGAGAACTCATCTAGGGTTTCCGACTTCCCGAAGCGATTTCCGCCAACTCTGACGTGCTTTTTATGCGCCATTTTTTTGTTGGATTCGTATCGAGGTAAGCTTTCTGAATATATAATTTATTTTCGTAGATATTATTCCTAAATTTCTAGAAAATTCGTAGAGTGTCGGTTGTATGAAACTTGACACGTTTTGGTGTTTTCGAGATTCGGGGAGAACCAGAAATCGAAATCACGAACCGTTTCAAGTTTCGGAAAGCTAACACAGAGATCTACGACATATAGTTTTTCCAGAAATTAATTCGTTCATCTAGTATTTTAGTTTTCTGTTGAACTCAGAATTGATCGGTTGATTCCCGTTTTGGTCACGATTAGCCATAACGGCAATATCTTTTGACCAAAGCGTGATTTTGCAGCACGGTTGATTACAGTGCACACGTGACACTGAAATCTACCAAGATGCACTTTCAAAATCTAGAGTTCATAATGTTTGACTAGGTAGTCAACGGTACGTCTCGATTTGCGTACCATGGTTTCCAAAATTGGGAAACACGACTTTTGATGGCCAAACTTGCATGCTTAGATTATATTAAGATTATTATTAGGTTAAATTAGGTTTTTAAGTGAATTATTTTAGAATGAATTATTATTAGATTAGTAACCCAACTAGCCACTATTTCATGAATTTAGAGCTAGAACATTAGATTTGATTTATAGTTTCGTGCACGGTTCATGGTGCGATATGTGTTATAGGTTGACAGCTCATAGATCGGCATCCTCTCATCCTCGACTTGTGACTACGGTTTGTGCAAGGACCTCCAAGATGATACCTTGCCTCCCTGTACAGTTTATTTACATGCATATTCTTATTATTATATAGTTTTACTAGTTGATTATTTATATGTGATTTGTATATCATGCCTGCTAGCATATATATAGCCTTGTTTATAATTAGCTTTGTAGTTCATATTGGATATACGTATATATAGTTCTTGTTCATAGTTAATTTTGTAGTTCATATTGGATTGGTTCTCTCGTGTATCTTGACTGGGTCATATCGTGTCGTCACCTGTACTTCGACTGAGTCGTATCGTGTCATAGGATGAGTAAGTCATAGCAGAACTGCTGAACCTTGAATTCTTGAAGCTAACCTGCGAGTCCACCCTAGGGGCAAGGGTTAGTAGTTATCTGTCCACACCTGCGAGTCCACATTAGGGGCAAGGGTAATTTCTTGAAGCTAACCTGCGAGTCCACACTAGGGGCGATGGTTAGTAGTTATCTGTCCAAACCTGCGAGTCCACACTAGGGGTGAGGGTGATTTATTGAAGCTAACCTGCGAGTCCACACTAGGGGCGAGGCTTAGTAGTTGTTCAAACCTGCGAGTCCACACTAGGGGCGAGGGTTTGAGTATTCTATTGATTATCCGTTGACATCGTGACATCGTGTTCTCTTGTTCTCCTCCAGCAGTTCGTTTATTTGTAGTGGTTCTTTCAGTCGTGTATAGTCGTATTTTCGTGTTGATTAGTCTTTTCCCGTTTATTTCCTGTATTTTTTTATTGCATGATAAACTGCTAGATAGGCATGTTTTTATGTATCTTGCTATGTCCCCTGAGGACCTGATGATCTCTTCAGGTTTAGTGATTGCATGGAGTAGCTAGTAGTTCTGGATGGCAGAGGATTTGCTATTCTTGTCGGTTTCGGATGCGATGGTACACTTGCGGGATTCAGGTATTCGTTATTACGTTTATTATTCGCTCGTGCTTTCATACCTTATCATGAGATATCATGTTTCTTGATTCAGTTTTCAGACTCTTGTTATTTTCTTTAGAATCTTATCGGACATATATGCTAGTGGGCTGCAGACCATAACCCATAGTGTTTATTCATGTTTCATATTCTTATTGTGAATTGAGATATAGATTGCATTGCCATGATTTGGCAGTATACCATAGCCTTGACAGTGTTTACGTATTCGAGTCGGGCTGGAGTCCGCTTGATACGTAGCTGGCTTGCTCACGAGCTCGCGTTTGAAAAGCGGGTGTGGGTCGTGACACTCAGTCTCACTATTCTCACAATATAAGTCACATATCTCTCTCATCTCTCAGAGAAATATGACGAGCCAGCGGATGCTTCAGATAGGCGATGTCCATACATTATGTCCCGTATAAGTCCAGACTCCATGCGGCCACATGCCTCGAAATACCAAGGAACTCTGTGCCTTGACGCATCTAAGCGAGCTTCGCGCCAACGAGCTTCTACCTGTGCTTGCACATAAACACTGTGTGGGTGTCAGTACTCAACTGTACTGGTGGAGTGAGCTCCTCGCCCACCCATACCAAACTAATACGTTCATTTACATTGTGCAACATATCCTTTTACGATTGCCTTTCTATTCTGGCCTTAGGATCATTTTTAGAACATAAACTCTGGCCTATTTGTGTCTTGAACCATCACCGTGCCTTGTACCAACAACTTACTCATACTTTGCCTCTAGACCTTCTCATGCCAAAAACGTTATCTTATCGACTCATGCTTGCCTTTCGGCCCATATTTGGTATGTAACAACTTGGTCGTGCCATAAATCCCTTCTTATAACATAATCGAGGAAGTGCCTTGCCACTTAGTAACTTACCTATACTTGTGTCATAACAACGTAGCCAGGCCATAACATATCGAGGCCCTGCCTCGCAATTTAACATGACTTAACCGAACTTGCCCTACGGCCCTTCTTGACTTAACTCGAAAGTACTCAATTCCAACTTATACAACTATATGCCGACGACTTATTACTCGACGCCACATCTCGTGCCGAAGCACGTGTCATTGCTTAGCCAAATCTTAGGCTCCATATTGGGTCGCAACCGTGCATACCTTCTTAACTCAAACGTGTCGTGCTTATACTTTCTTTGAATCGACCGACACCGTGCATGAGGATTTCCGCTCAACACACCAACTTATCTATATTAAAGTCACTGGCAATCCAAGCCATCGTGGACATAGCTCGGGTAGGCAGCAGATCTTTCAATGCAAGGTAGCTAGCCCCATGGAAAGCCCCCGACTATCCACGTGGTACAATCCAGCGCAGCTATAACGTCTTCCCCTAGGTCGACTAGCCCAGGTGCCCCGCCGTAATACCAGCCGAGAAAAAAAATCCTTGTCGACAAGTTGTCCATGACCACGCACATACGAGAACACCTAGACTCACGTAAATTCATGGCCTACTTTGAGGTACGACTAGAACCATACTTAGCAAAACGTGCTTGGAACCATATCATGCAAAACGTGCATTGGAACCATACGATACAAAATGTGCATCCTTGGAGACTCCCAAAACGTGGGACCGCCTCGGCGACAAACGGTCGTATGAACTTTCCTTTCTTTGGACCTTAGGGAACGACTAATGCATAGCCTTCCTACTTAACTTGAACAAAACATGTTCCTTAAGTGCCATAGACCATGGCTAACTTTTTATAGTGCCGACCGTGGCTCTTGCCTTAATCCGACTTGCATTCTATGCGACACTATCGTCCAAGTCATACTTTATATGATGATCCTTAAGATCGTAGGACTATGTGACTTAACAACCGTAGACAGAGCGGGATAGTACTTACTATGACTTCGAGAGTCCAGTATAACTCTTGCCTAACTTAATCGTGTAACAACTTAATCCGTGGGACGAGCAAGGCTATGTCAAGCCTTGGACGATGGGATCGTGCATGCTTTATCAAGCATTCGTACGTGCGACGCCTATGACTTAGGCAAAGTCCATAACGTCGTGGCAACTTAAACCGACTTTCTTTCTCCCATGCCACGAGATGAAGGATCGAGGGCCATTTTTGAAAGCACATCGTACAACACTTCTATGCCGACCGTAGGACCTTTCCATATTCTAACTCATTCTGACCCAAGTTGGAATTATTTCCTTAGCTATGTGGATTCGTCTCTTTTATTATCAGGCCTACTTGTGCGTTTGAAAACATTCATTTTATTAGTGCGAAGGCCAAGCTGAGGCAAGTTCACCGAAGCCACCCACCTTGTCACGCCCCAGAACCAGAATACTGGAGAGCGGGGGACCGATCCAGCCAGCTACGTATATTGAAGTACAACCCACCTCGTAATATGGTCACGGCTGTCTAGATGGATGAGGGTTAAACTACAATCTACCAGTCTCTATGGTCAGGAACAAGCCTAGTGTCTCAATCTCAAGCAAGCAAGTAAATGTACAAGATGTTAGATCATCAGACAAACAAAGTAAGGCGTCCCAGACAATACATATTTAGATGATCATGAAGCTAGTCATACAAAATACGATACTAGCAAGAGTTAAGTCATACATGATCAACCCTAGGATTTGTTAATCAAATTACAGTCCTTAGACAAATAGAAATTAAGTTTCAACATGAGCTAACACTTGCTCGGCGGCTAAATACCTCAAAAGAATAATTTATAATAGAGTGGGAGAGCAAAATAAGAAACCCACTCGTTGTCAGGATTACGTTTGGTGTTCACCATCTGGCTTATAAGCAGGAAGATCCTCGGGTGCCACTCCGAAATCGGGCTATATAAAACCAGCTGGGTTAGACCCCAGAAAGAGCAAGTGCCACAAGAGAGGCATCATTAAGGAACTAAAACCAGCAGATAATAAATAGAAGAATAAATAAATGAACATGCTTAAATGACAAGAAGACAGGGTTAGAATAAAACAATAGCTTGCATTCAGAGACGGAATATAATTCTTATGCTAATCACGAGCAAGCATTCAGGCACGGCCAATCAAGTCATACGGCTTGCCATCATTGGCTAATTAGGGTTATTACAGGCCTAGTTACTAGCAAGATGCAATGAGATGTTCCCGCAGTTACAAGCCCTGCAACTATCCAGGTTATCCAGGCGAGGTAATTTATTAGAGTTATAAGAGTTATCAAGATTACTGGTGTACTTTCAGTACTTATGTTTTCAAGAAGTGTCCCACATGACAGTGGGCTGGAAAAGTACCCTACGCGTCGGCAGGCTACAAGTCCCTCAGGTGTGGCCGGGATAACGGGATCGTCTGTAATTGGGAAAATTTTTCTATATGGACTACTTGATCAATCTAGTCATTAACCTAGTCAGATTCATTATGAATTCCTGACCGTGGCAACCAGAAATCCATGTCCTAGAAATGATGCATGACGAGGCAGGTAGCTTGTATAGGCACAATCAAGAAAATCAACCACAGTGTCAGGACAGGAGTTACTTAGCAAGTCAGGGTAGCTATCGCAACAGCCTTTCAAGATTATACATGTCATGTCAAGAGTACTTGTCTGGAGTGCGCCTCGACGGGCCACTTATCAAGAGTTATCAAGACGGGTTCATATTATCATGTTCAAGGTAAGTTCAAGTTACTATCTCAAGATTATCAAGTGTCGAGTCGGATCGTCGCCATTTACGCCAAGTATAGAAAATATTCAAAGAAAATCGAGAACACCCATTTGTGATTGAAACTATACGTCATATATGAACTCTGATTAAAGTAAGACAGGATGATTCTTGAAGAAAAGACAAAGATCTACAACTTTCATGTTTTGATTTTTTTAAGATTCTAGGTACAAAATAGCTTAAACGGACAAAAACAGTCACTTACAGTGATTCGCGCATGGGCAAAAGGCGCATGGGTGCAAGGCGTACGAGGTGCACGAGGTGGAAGGTGCACGAGGTGCAAAGTGCATGAACCAAAAGGTGCACGAGGTGCAAGGTGCACGAGGTGCGCGAGGTACAAGGTGCGCGGACCAAAAGGTGCACGAGGTGCACAGTACGAGGACCAAAAGGTGTACGAGTTGCAAGGTGTGCACGAGGTACGCGGACCAAAAGGTACACGCGGTGCGCACGAGGTGTGCGAGGTGTCGTCCCTACGAGCAAGGTTTTGGCTATGGAGTTTTAGAAACTTCCAATGTCCACAACTTGGCTAAAGAACTTAAAATTGGGCAAAATAAAGGTCTAAACTGAATGAAATTGAATTCTATACAACATGAAACAAGTACTTTTCGAAAATAACAAAGTTTAAGAGATCAAAACTAAGAAAAACCAAAAAAATACTATAAACATAGATCTATAAAAATGTATCCATCAAAACCAAAATCTCCAAGTTCTAAAGAGGCTTAGAATTAAACAAGAAAGGCAATGGAACAATAAAATTTAAGATCCATCATGAAGTAAGTTATACTTGCCTAGGGCTTGGGTGTAGGTGGAGAGGAGTAAATGAAGAAGATGAGAAGAAATAAATAAAAGTTATGAATGAGAGAGAAGGAGTTAGTTTTTATACAAAACCTCTCCATCTCAAACCAAACCAAGCCAAGTCAAATTGAACCAAACCAAATCAAAATAAACCAAGTCAAGATTATACCAAGACTAGGCTAAGCAAGACAAGTCTAACTATGACCCATCTGACAAATGTCAAAATTTCGTACACGTATGATAAAAATACGTTTAACGAAAAATGGGAGTGACAACTCTACCCACCTTAAAATAATTTCGTCCTCGAAATTTAATCAAGAGGCTATAGATGTCGGGGCAAGCTACACTAACCACAGGCAATCTACGACTAGCAATTAATCAAGCAATCATTCATGCAAGCAAGGAGTTAAAAGCATAAGGCATAAGGAAGACATTATACCTCATGAGTCAAACATGTGTGGATATCGCGATCGAATATCATCCATACATTCCCAAGTTGACTCATCCAAAGAGTGATGACCCCAACCAACACGGACTAAACTAATAGTCTTGTTCTTGAGTATCTTCTTCTTTCGGTCCAATATGGATACTAGCCTTTCTGATATGGCTCGGATTCGGAATGTACCATCGCAATTGGGATACATGGAATACGTCATGTACCTCACATAACGATGGTGGAAGAGCGAGACGATAGGACACATCATCTACTCGCTCGAGAATATCAAATGATCCAATATACCTAGGACTAAGCTTTCCCCGTACACCAAATCGAATAATGCCACGGGTAGGCGAGATACTAAGGAATACGTGATCGCTGATAGAAAACTCAAGAGGACGTCGATGAAAATCGGCCAATGGCGCTGACGATCTTGTGCAACGCGAAGATTATCTCTAACTTGTCTTACCACCTCGATAGTCTGTATAACCATTTCTGGACCAAGTATCTACCTCTCGCCTACATCATTCCAGGCTAATGGTGATCTATACTTTCTGCCATACAGTGCCTCAAATGGTGCCATCTACATACTGGCCTGAAAACTGTTATTGTAGAAGAACTCCAATAGATGTAGGTGATCTTTCCACGAACCACCGAAGTCAAGTGTACATGATCGCAACATATCTTCAAGAGTTTGAATCGTGCGCTCTGACTGACCATCTGTCTACGGATGATAAGCTGAACTAAACTTGAGACGAGTTTCCAAACTCTCCTGAAGACTCCGCCAAAAGTGCGACGTAAGTCTTGAATCACTGTCCAATACAATACTGACTGGCACTCTATGCAATCTAACTATCTGTCTAAGATACATCTTTGATAGCGGATCCATCGACTGACCAATCCTGAAAGGGAGAAAATGAGCTACCTTGGTGAGTCGGTCAACTATAACCCATATAGCATCTCTTCTAGCTGGGGATTTAGGTAACCCAGTTACAAAATCTATGGTAATATGCTCCCACTTCCATTCTGGGATTGGTAAAGGTTGAAGAAGTTCAGCTGGTCTATGATGTTCAGCTTTAACTTATTGTCGAACTAAACAACGAGAGACAAACTGAGCTATCTCCATCTTCATGCCATTACACCAGAAATGCTGACAGATATCACGATACATCTTCGTACCACCAGGATGAATTGAATACTGTGAACTATGAGCCTCTGCCATGATCTCCTGCATAATGTCACCACTGGGTACACAAAGACGTCTTCCATGTCGGAGCGTGCCATCTTCGTGAATACAAAACTCTGCTCTTCGTCCTGCTTCACATTCTGGCCTACGCCGCGGAAGCTTAGAATCGGATGACTGTGCTATCTTGATCCTCTCAACTATTCGATCAATCGACATTCAAGTTCATTTGAATCCAACGATCGTACTACCATCAATACTTTATTTGCAACACACAATTTCAAAATCCTCGAAACTCTTCCATTCCTTTAGTCTCACTTGAATTCAACATATCACTTAGTTGGATCTTGCACATATTTAAGGCATCCCCAAAATATATGTATTCAACTAAGCCTCGTGATAGTAATCCAATCCCACATATTTGATTCATTCTATCCACCAATACTGATATTAAATCATATCAATCCTCAAGATCAATCGTACAATACTAACTCTTGAAATATTGACGTCTTTCCTAACTGTTAGGCCATCTCTCTCTAGTCTAAAGTCAATCATCAAGATTGGAATCATAGTTTCCCAACAATAATATCAATACTGACCCCAATCCTAAGGTCAAACCAAAGTTGATTGTACAGAATTTTCTACCTAAGCTCGCATCAATTCTATTTCTAAACTTCAAGCATATATTCTCCTATTCGCACTTACAACACTTAGTCCAAGGGGTCCGAGTTATTCAACAAAGCCATCCTACCATAAGTCATGTTCAACTGAGTCTTCTGCATATCACTATCGCATGTCCAAACCAGCAATTTGTATAGTCTATCTCTTCAAACACGTTTGAATCTACCTATCCATTCATCCCAAGTCAAGTATACTACGACACAATTTGTCGCTAAACTATAATTCTCATTCCATATTCCCTAAGTCGTTTAGCGTAATTCACGTAATCGATCACGAGGTCGTCTAGCATAGCAATATGTCACACCCCAATCTCACACAACTCTGACTATTCATAATTGGACATGAAATCAACATGCATTCTCGCAGGATAATCGTTCTCATTGGGGCTTAACTCTTGCTTTGAGTCTAGACTGATTATTTCTCAATACGTAGATTGGATCTACTCAATCCTCAAGTTTACTTAATTGTCAATAACAAGTCCGACCCATCCTCGAATTCACCTTCGTATAAAACCATAAGCCAAAGCAAACCAAATTGCCATATCCTAATCTCCTGAGTTTGATCATTCCCGTGACATGAATCACCATGTCAACGCCCATACGGAACGATTTCCCCAAATTCGACGTGACGTATGTGCGAGACGGGAGTTGCGCTCGTACAAGATAAGATCGTTGACGTTGTGGTTATCATCGAAGAAATCAAGACACTTGTAATATGTAATATGCTTGTGCAAGACAAGATCGTTCCCGTTCTCAATAGACGACGGACTATGTAATATGCTTGCGACGAGTCAAACTCGGTCGAGAACTTAGATGGCTGGTCTGACTCGGTCACTGAGCTTGGCAAACGATAACACTTTTTGGCATCAAATAAATCGATTTGGATGAATGTTATGAGAATCGATCCAACTAATGGAACGACTTCTGTTGAAATAAGTCCTAGAAGCAGCAGACTGTGTCTCGGCGACTGAGCTCCATATAAGAGTTCCTTCGACGGGACATGGCTACTATATGGTTTTCTTGAAGTTTTTGTTATTTGGTTTCGATGAATGTGTTTTTGTGTCGAATTCTACGTCATTCTAGGAATTTTGAAACGAAGGATTAAAGAAAGAATTATGATAAAATGTCAGTGTCATGCAGGAGCTCGTGTAACTGAAGCTTGAACGTTGCGAAGCGCTCCGACTCTCAGCACGATCGAATACTTGGTGGGTGGTTCGGCCACTTCTTTTCTACTCCTTCCCACATGAAATTTTTGTCGCCTCGAACTTATTCAAATCGACCAAGACAAGTTAAATGCATGCCAAATCACTAAGATGAAAAACTCGGGATAATTATATCAATTTAGAGTAATCTGCTCTAAAATATAAGTTTTGCACCAAAATCTGAAAAGTTAAGGTTCTAGAAAAGAGTGACTATTTCATGGAATGCAAAATATTATGAAATGTCGGTTATGGAATATAGTGCCTCGAAAAATTTGGTGCCTACGGGACGCCAAATCAGAAGTAGCGGCTTTGGGGAAAATGAGTTGTTGCATGAGTTTGGAAAAATGATAATTTTGTTTAATATTGTCAATGTTGTGCAATCTGTTTCATATATTGAACTGTTAACGCATTGGCATGGTCATGGACAACTTGTGCATGAGGTATACTTCCTCGAAACGGTATCCGGGACACCAAAAATTGAATTTACCAAGGGGAATTTAAGATTTCGTGCTTGGCACGAGGTATTTCGAGACCTCCTGCTAAGCTGGCAACCTAGTCTGATAGGGCGCATTGTAATGCCATAAAAATAATCCTTCAGGGTGATGTAACATCGAGGACCGCATATAGCATGCTCATCTATTGTCTTATGTAGGTGGTAATTATAATCTATGTTTCATGCAGGGATGAGCACGACCGTGGTAAGAATTGAGATAAACTGCTATATTTTTACTGTATAATTTTATTGCTTCAAAGAAGGCTATCAATATGAACTTGAATTCATCTAGTTTTAAATAGAGAGAAAACTCGAACGCATGCCTACCTTAACAAACAGAGTCGATTTAGACGAGTGGGTTCGTCCTGCTCACTAATGCATCCCAAGTGTACTAATCTCCCAACCCCACAGGTGACGAGAACTCAGGGGTGCACGGTTGTCACGACCCGCACCCGATTTTCGGACTCGAGCTCGTGAGCTAAGCCAGCTACGTATCGAGCGGACTCCAGCCCGACTCGAGTACGTATAAGCTGTCAAGGTCATGGTATCATGGCTAATCTAAACTATATCTCAATCCACAGGAAATATATAAAACAAGAATGAACAAGTATGGGTCATGGTCTGCAGCCCATTAGCATATTGTTCGATTAGACTCTAAGAATGATATGAGTTTATAAATAAACAGAGTATATCATGGTACTGAATATAAAGCATAGAGGATAATAAAGAAATACCACAAGCAAGTACCTGTATCAAACATCGCAATCCTCTACTATCCTGCTCTGCTAACTAACTTCATGCAATCGACTAAACCTGAAGAGATCATCAGGTCCTCAGAGGAATAGCAAGATACATAATATACAAGCCAACATGTAACAGTACAAATATACCAAGAAGTAAGGAACAATCAAGGAATCCAACGAGACTAAATGAACCAAGACTCAAGATCTAAACGCAAGGATCCTAAGACACTGGCATGCAATACTAGAAATGGCTGGCTATAAACTGCAGTCAAGGCAAGTACTCACAATCTATAGTATCTCAATCTGCTGTCAAGACAAGTACATATAACCAAGATGGTAGCCAATCCTAATATAAAATCCTATAGACCATAGTCAAGGTAAGTACTCATAATATATAGAATGTCAAAGTCAAGTCCCACTCAAGTCATGTCAAGTCAAGTCAAGTCATAATCAAGTCAAAAAATCATGGTGTGGGACTAGACGACTCTATCAAGCAATACGTATGAGACTAACATAGTGTAACAGATAGAAATATCATGACAGGAAAGAACAAGAATGTACAGGCAACTAGAAACATGTAAAGTGAAACTATAACAGGAAAAGTGTACTAGACATGAAATATAGCAATCACTGAATGTAAGAAAAGAACAGCAGCGAGATGGTGAACATGCATATAAATTATACTGTACAAGTTGGCAAGGTATACTTGCCTGGTGGCAAGCGCGAAGAATCAATAAATACCGTCAACTGATACACCATAACGTCCAAGTCATCACAACTGTCTCCGAAAGCTGAAACAAACATCGCCAACATTCTCAAAATAGTCAAATTAGCTAGGATTGCTGTCCTTAAGTCCAATTCTGGACACAGGGTACAAACGGTAATTTCGGGCAAAAACGATGTCCGCCGTTGGACCCGATTTGCACCGAAAAGTGTGCCAGAGTCAACGGTCTCTAAAGTCATCAAACTACATGTCTACGGATCCAATTTTTCGATACGAACCCAACCGTATGTCCAAAGTTGGATTCCGGTAGGCCGTGCACAAAATCACCCGTTGAGTCGGATCGGGGGGGGCCCGCGATACGACGATTTTATCAACTGTCTCAGAATCGGACCAAATTTGGCATACAGGACCAACAAAGTGATACGGTCCTGATGGCGTAAGTTTTGTCTCGATCTGATGAGCGTGCACAAAGTAATTGAGAAATTTGCAAAGTACACGATACGAAAATTTCGACGGATACGCTTCAAATTCGTCACGCACACGCGACCAATTCGAATTCCGTCAAATCCCACACGACCATGAAGTCGTTACACACTTTCGATGTCTTTGGTGCGCGACCACGTCGCCCGGAATGGCGGAACGCACGTCGTATCTGTCACCCCCAGTTTTCAGAAATAGGGGTATTTTTGTCATTTTACATTTTAAAATATTTTTAAATTTATTTTATTATTTATGATATTATTTTGGGGTTGAAATTTATTTTATTATTTATGATATTGTTTTGGGGTTATTTGAGTCGGGTTCGAATTTCAACTCAATCCGACTTGAAACGGGGACCCGGGGGGTAGTTTGACTCTAGGGGGACCCACACACTAGTTAGGCATGGCCCACGTGATATTAATTTTAGTCCACATGATATTAATTTTAGTTAGTAGTTAGACTAATTATTTATGGATAGGTTTAGTTTAATTAGAGACTTAAAACTAGACTAAATTGACCTAAACCGTTAACCCTTTCCTACTTTAAATCAAATAGATTAGTGGAGGGCATTTTGGACATTCAAATAGGGGACATCTCACCCTTTTTGGGCAGCCATCTAGGGGGGATAAGGAGTGAGTCACTCCTTCATTCATTTGTTTTCATCCACTTTCTGTCTCTTGTTCTTCCCCAAATTAATTTAGAGATGAACCTCTATTGATTTTATCTCCAAATCAATCCCTTCTTCCTCCAAATCTTCTTCATTTGCCTCTACTCTATGGTTAGAGGGTGCTAGCCAAGTTTGGGAGGATTCGGAGCTCGTTCGTCCTTTTAGAATCTCTACATGTCGGTATCGTGTCGGAAGGATTTTTTTTTGAATCTCTCTCCCGGAAAGTATATCTCTCCTATAATCCATCCCTACATGCATATAAAAATATTTTGAACCCATAGGAATGACCCCCATAGTTGTATCTCCATTTGTGTCCATTTTGTGTCCATTTGGAGGTCATAGGAGTGTCCTTTGTGTTGTGGTTGTGTCCATGTGGAAAATCCCAAATTTTGACACACTATGTGTTGTTGTTATGTATGAATGAATTATTACATGTTTAATCTCATATTTTGTATTGGAGATGTGTTCTATAGTGTCTCATATATATATATTAGTGTAGAGAGTGAGTTCTTGATATATTATGTTATATACTTGTGTTTCTTTTGTCTCAAACTACCTAAATTCGTCATAATATTTATCCACGTTTTTAGTAGCAATAGCAACTTAAAAATGTCATAACTTTTAGCTTAAAATTCCAATTTATATCCCGTTTTTTTTAAAAGAACCGTATCGAAGTTAGCTTTCCAAATATATATTTTAATAAGCCAAATTGTTTTAAAACTTTCTGTAAAATTATTTGAGTGTCAGTTGTACGAAAGACGAACGCATTTCGGTGTTTTTGCGATTCCGGGAGCTTCCGGACACGAAAATGCGATCCGTTTAAAGTTTCAGAAAGTTAACACAAAGATCTATAACATAATTTAATCCTAGCATTTAATGATTGCTTAATTTGTACAGTATTGATTTTAAGTAGAAGATTACTATACGACATATGCATTTTGTATATCCTTGTATGTACAAATATGTGTATATATATATATATATATATATATATATCTGTGTGTGTGTGTGTGTGTGTGTGTGTGTGTGTGTGTGTGTGTGTGTGTGTGTTAAGAGAATGTAATATAATATAGAGTATGCATAAATGATATAACGTATGAAAGTATATAATGTATTCAAATATGTATGTATAGGAGCATGAATGAATGAATGAATGAATGCAATGCATGAATGAATGGATGAAATGAAAGCATGTGGGTAATGCAAGGTATTGAAACATATATGCAAGTATCCATATATAAGTAAGTAACGTAATCAAGTATGAATGTATGCTATATATGAATGCCAACATTATAGGAATGTATGATGCATATTAGCACTTAGCACCATGTTCATATGTTAAAACTCCCTTCTACATGTTGACAGTATCCCCAAGCATGAATACACATAAAACCAACTTACTGTTATGAGTAAACCCTTTGATGTATAAATAAACCCTTTTTGTTATGATTAACACCCACACACACACATGCTAAACCTATGCTTTACATGTTATTTCTTCTATGTGACACAATGAACCCTTGCTAAATGTTATCCTTCTAACATAATACCCTCACACTTGAATATATTGTACTGCTATGTACACATTGCCATATCCACATTCATGTATCACTCACTCCTTGTCTTTATGCACCTTGCTTATAATAAAAATATATATGAATATATATTAATGTATGTTTGATAACTTGTGTAGGTTTGTGATTTTGTGTGAGTATTAGTCTAGGCTTGGTTAGGCCTAATGAGACTTGTTAGTCAAGATTTAGACCTAGTACTGCCTAGTTAACCTAGTTTGACTAGTACGGTTGACCAGAGTTGACCAAGAGTTGACTTTGACCTAGAATGATCTAGAATCATGTAGAATGCATAGTAGAGCTTTATTTTACCATTTTGGACTTGTTGTGACTTGTGTTGTTCTAAATAGGAGCCAGACACCTCTCCTCGGACAGTACATTTCTTTGGACATTCAGATAGCAGGCGAGTACATTCTCTGACCGTTTCATACTTGCTAGAACTTATATTCCTGCTCTAGATTTACTTTACTTGCATGCTGACACGTTGGTAACACGGATTGGTACTATATGGATCCCTTCATGAGATGTTATCCCCTCAGGAGCATCAGGTAGTTCATGTCTGTGCGTTTCGCTTACATCATGTTCATCATGCTTCACTATTCATGCTCGCTCTGTATTCATGTACTCTCATGTTCGCAGAGTCCCCCATGAATCAATTTCAGTGTGCTCTCATCACGGAGACAGTGAAATCTTGAACCTTAACGTAACATGTCTGGATCCTTGTGTATTGGTTAGGGCTGGAGGAGTAGAAATAGCATGTGAATAATCCTAAATAATATAATCTTTAACCACCTCTCATGAATCACCTCTACCTGTTCACATGTCTAGCTTGTACTCCGATTCACTAGTCACTGATAGTTCTCTACCTATAGTAGATATTTACATTACAGTTATCTCTTTTACTTATGTACTTTCTTTCAGTTATTCATATATCGTACTCTATTGCATGTTTATTATCTTCTGACATGATATGAACTGCGTGAGATGTATTGTGCTCGCTCCTGTCCTGACTGGACCTGTTGATAAATTTTACAGATAGCTTGGAGGTTGCCAGCGAGCCTAGATGAGACACAGTAGAGGTTGTATAGATAGCTAGGATTTTGCTCATAGTTTATTTTCAGTTGTCTTGAGTTGTATTATGGATTACTGTATTTGAGCTTTGAGATGTATTTATGGGTTTGTGTATCTTAGACACTTAGACTTCTATTTGCTGTATCTCTTTTGGATTTCATGTTTTATCTATTTTCCATTATGCTCTACCTTAGATGTGATTGAGTTTACATTCTACTATGTCACCCCCATTCGGGGAGTATAAACTGCTTAGAATTATATTTAGATGTTGTGACCTAGGACAGCGTTCTACCGCTGACACTGCGGCATAGGCTGGACGTACCCACTTCTCGTGCCCTTACTCTAGGGTGCGGGTCGTGACAGTATCGAGGATTTTTAGTTTCTGAAAACATAATTTTTAGCAAACTTTAAACAATTTTATTTGACGAATACAATGAATTAATTAAAAGTAAAAGAAGGATTTTTCTGTCCTATAGGTTGTCCCCAACTTCCTTCAAATACATTTTCAAAATCGTTCATGGTTTGGAAGAGAACTGACTGTAAAGTAAGGTAGTCGATACATGAAACTGTTCTGTTTCCTAAGGGTTTTCTCGGGATTTTACGACGATTTCCTGACAGATATAATCTAGTAGAAATAATTCTACAAGAATAGGGTTAAAGAGGGTTAACTAGGCTCTACGAAACATTTTACGGTTCGAAGAACGATTACGTATTCAGAGAAAACTCAGGGTGAACATGAGTACCTGGAGTCGCTGTTCTGTTCACGCTGTGGCTCGGCGCGGCGCGAGTTTGCCGGGGCGGCGGCTGCGGGGGGGGGGGGGGCGCGTCCAGGGTCGTCCTTTGCAGCGGCGACCAACATAGAGGGGTCGCTCGGGGTTAGGGTTTTAGTTGCAGCTTTTGCTCGTTCTATCGGTTTTAATACTACTCGGTTCCGCTCGGTTTTAACAGGGGGGATATCGTTT
>JANAVB010017800.1:1256360-1296470 GCA_029216955.1 Iris pallida | reverse complement strand
TTAGAATTTTTGTCCCTCATCTTAGAAGAATCCATTATTTTATGTCTTTTCAATAAACTGTTCATGTTCGTTTCTTTCTTTTCTTTTCTGTTTCAAAGATCTCATTTGATTTTCCCTATTTTATGATCATATTTTAATCGTACCTAGATTTTTCTCGTACCTAAAATGATTTTGATCACAATATTCTAACTCTATCTCAGATCATATCTAGATAATTCTGATCGTGCCTATATTTTATATTGTACCTTGTGATATGCCTAGAATCCGTTCGTGTTTGATGATTAAATCTGGAATGATTTATAGCAAGAATTTATAGAGTATATGAGTTTTGGGATAAAGATGAGATAAACATGAACACTTGTGATTTGAATCACGGAAGGGATAATTGATGATGTGAATACCAAGCAAATTAACATTGTAGATTAGAGGTTGTTAAATGATAAGCATGGAGATGCACTATAGGAAGATGCATGATGAATCAGAAGATATATAAAGGACGACCGAAATAAGAAATTTTGGATTTAAGGTGTGACTAATTAAGGATGGCAATCATAGAATTGAAGAGTGTAAAAGATTACAAATCAGAAACCAAAGAATGAAGGTTCGTAAATAATACAAGGTTGAGAGATGTAATAAGATATATTTTTGACAGAGAAAAAGTTTGGTCAAATGATACAGTAAAATCAAGATGAAGGATTCGAGCAAAAACAGATAATTAAATTTTATTGAGAATTCGGGATCAAATATGTAAATGAGGATTTGGAATCAAGATATATACATGTTGATGAAAATAAACGTCTAAATAAATTATAGAGTGATCATATGAGTAAGGAACGATAAAAAATTTACTAATCATGACAAATTGGAGTATAGAAGCGTGATGTAGGATTTTAAATGTGATATTGGGTTACTGAGGCTTGATACTAGAGTATTACGACAAGATGGAGTGTACCAAATTATGATATTTTGGTCAAGAATGAATAAGATGTATAAGAACATGATTGGAACACATGTAGTGGTATGACATAGAGTTAAATTTTGCATATTATTAGAGCTGAAGGAAGTACAAAACATATAGCGGGAAATATTATATGTGTTTAGTAAAAAAGGTGGAAAGACAAAAAATTTCAAGATTATGACGGTAATTGACAATTAAGGGATGAAAGTAGAAATCCATAATTGTGGATAGTAACTGTGTTTTTAAGGAGAAAAGAATGTTATTTGAGAATAGTGGATAAGATTGATGAAGATATTGCACTAGATGGATTTGTTATGGGACAGTTAGCCTAGTTAGGCATAAGGCTGTTGAGGAAGAACACCCTGACTGCTGAGGCATGATTGCATTATTGTACTCCGGCCCTCATCTTGAAATTTCGAGGACAAAATTTTCTAAGGAGGAAAGGTTGTGAAGCCCATGATTTATATTATTTAATTTGCATGCTTCATATTTGTTTTGTGGGCCTTTATTGTTTTAGCCTAATAACATAGCTACCCAAGCCCAACCCACTTAACTAACTTGCCCATTCCTCCACTCACCCAGGTTCTCTCTCAGATCCCCTCATCCCGTGGACCACCACGTCCTTTTCTCCTTCACGTACAAACTCTCAGAAAGATCAGAAACATCACAGAATCTTTCTTTCCCAACCTTCACAAAAACTTCTATAACTTTCTACTCCCTCCACCAAAATCCAAACCGAGACAACCACTGCGTTCGTCTCACCATCCCCGTCGTTTCCAAACCGCTCACCCCCTATTTTCGCGCCTGAACCGCGCCCGTACCCGCGGTCACAGCCGCAGCCGCCCGCGCCCCCACGCCAGGCCGCCCTCCCCCCCCTGCGTCAGCCCCTCGGCCGGCAGTACTGTCCGCGAGCGCCGTCGCGGCTCCCCGTGCGTCCTCGTGCGCCGTCGCGGCTCTCCGTGCATCCGCGCGCTCCGCGTGTGCACCCCGTACACGTGTCCGTCGTTCCGTCGACGTTCCGACGCTCCGATCCGAGCCCGAGGCCTCCCCTCGATGCTCTGCCTCCATTTTTGGTATATCTCTGACCCAGAAACTTTATGTTCCATGTACAGAACCTTTTCCATGTTCCGGCCAATCGGCAGAATGAAGCTCTGCCAATTGGAATAGTTGATTAGTTAATTGTGTAGGTTCTTTAATTAATTAATGTATTGGTTAACTTTTAAACAATATTAGTATTATAAATTATTAGGGTATAATAAATGGCAGCTTATTTTGATTAATTGTCACCTTCGGTTATTTATTAATAAGAGAAGTTAATTGTTGGTAACAAATTAGTAATCATATTTTCTATAAGTAGTTATTGGCCATAAAAGGTTTTTGTATCAAAATGTATTTTTATACGAGTATTTCATACCAAAGAGTAATTATTATAATATTCCTAAAGTAAGTATTCATAATATTCTATTTTTACCAAATAAATAGTTAAATTGAGGTTTTACTATTAAAAGAGATTTACTTACTAATTATTGCAAGGAATGATTTTTAGAAATAAGATTTCTAATTAAAATATTACGTTCATTATATATATAGTTTTAATTAGAAATTAGTTCTTTTATTAAAAAAAGAATATACTTGGTTTTAAAATAGTTTTGGGTTATAGTCAGAAAATGTGTATGTTGGCTTATTAAGAGAGATGGAAAAATGAGATTATTATTATAAATTTTTTGTAACGCCCATTCCCAAAATACTTAGGACTAAGTAAGTGGACATACCAGCTGTATACATACGAAGTATACTCCAATGTATGGAACCCCCGTATGTATACATAAGCTGTAAAATCAGTAAAACCATGATAACTAAATCTCATCCACAATAAGAAAATAATAATGATATAAATCAACTCATGAATTGTTAATTTGTACAAGCTTGTTGGACGGACACAAATCCACTACCAACTATTTCCAACGAGAAAATAATACCAAAAAAGGACAGATAAGATAGCAATGGACAATCCAAGAGCAAGCCTCCTCAATATAAATGGAAGACCTCGACCTTGGCTAGAGCACCTGTAAAATGACATGAAAAGTACACACATGGAGAGATAACCAGGTCCTCAGAGGGACGTAACAAGATACATAAAAAAATGCCACATAACTGAATATATATAATATGCCATAATCACAAGTAAAGTAAAATAGTCCCAATCATAACAAGATCCAATACCTCATCATCGAAACAGTGGAATACCCCTACAACCAAATAAGGACAAGGGGTAGTATACTATACCGCGATGTGACATTGTCCCAAGCTACTAATGGAACGGGGTGATATGACATTGGCGAGGGTTACCTGACCATTCTAATATTTTTATGCATTTAAGAACGAACCTTCAACGCATGGGCACTCTGGCTCAGGTGCAGGAAACTCAGGTATGGCCCCATCAGGATACTAGGGATCTCAAAGCATAACATCCATCGAATGTCAGAGAGCCAGCAGAAAAACAGGTATCAGGATCCAGTACCGTATCTCCAGCGGAGATAAACAGCAATAATAGAAAAGTGCATACGTGACCCATACGTTAAGGAACTGTTCTTTCCACCCAATGCCTAGTAGAGTCACATCCATGACTCCTATACCTCTACTAACTGCCAAGTCTCCTAACATGTCTATATTAGCAGTTAGGCCTAACGCATGTGCACAGGTGATCAACCATCATGCAAGTACCTCTACATGCTACTCATCTCACACATTCCTCGTGGTACAACTGTGTCAAGGTTTTGGCTATACACTACAAATGGTAGTCCCTTAACTCTAGGTCCATATGCAATCAAGGGATAATAAGTAAGTAAAGCTAATATCACTGAACAGGAAATAAATCAGAAACTGTAATAATGGTACAGCTATAAGAACTGGAAATAAGTAAACAGTGATATGCAACATAAAAATTCTGACTAAATATAAGCAGTAAATATGGCAAGGTATCTTGCCTGAGGTTGTGTGCAAAAAGGGCATCCAATATTTCGAACCGTCAAAATAGTGAAGCGATGAAAGCCAAATCCCGCATACGTCCTGGATGCTGAAATAAACATCACGAACGTGTTCGAAATATAAGATATATCTAGGAAACGCCTGTCAAAAGTCAAATTCTAGAACAGGGGTAAAATCGTAATTTGGTCAAAACGATGTCCGCCGTTGGACCCGTTTTGTAAAAAACGCGTGCCAGAACCTACGTCTTAAAGTCATCAAACTACATGTCTACGGGTCTATTTTGAGGAGACGAAACCAACCGAATGTCCAAAGTTAGATTCCGGTGGGCTGTACACAACTTCGCCCGTTGGAGTGGGTCGCGGGCCCGCCAAATAGGCGTTCCATTCGACCTTCTCAGAATCGGACCAAACTTGGGATACAAGACCAGAAAAATGATACGGTCCTGCTGGCACAAGTTTTATCTCGATTTGACGAACGTGTACAAAGTAATTGGGTAATTGCAAAAAGGTCGATACGGTGAATTTCGACGGATACGCATCAAATTCGTCAACACACACAACCATTTGAACTCCGTCAAAGCCCACACATCCACGAAGTCGATACGCACCTTTCAATGCTTTCGTTCGCGACCACGTCGCCCGGTTTGACGGGACGCATGTCGTATCGGGAGATTTTTCTAAATTTTTAATTGTTTTGAAAACTATTTTTCTGAAATTTTAACATTGGTTTTCTTGGTGCCCATTGGATGAAATCAGAAACTTCAAAAAGTGTTTTTAAGCCCTATAGGTTGTCTATGAGAATCTTAAATTAGGTTTTCCAGTCGATCGCTATTTTGACAGAAATCTGACTTCCAACATGAGGTATGTAATTGCAAAATTGTTCAATTTTGAACAGGTTTTTCGGCAATTTAAGGCTTGATTTATGATGCATACACTGCGATCCAACCAAATCTATTTGAAGACAGTTGAACTAGGTTAGGTTGTCGATGCGTAGGATTTTACGGAACGAAAAATGATTGCTTCTACGTCGAGAGGGGTACATGAGAAGGGGGTACCTGTGGCCGCGGCTACTGTTGCCGCTGCTGCGTTCGGGACCGTGCTCAGCTGCTGCGGCCAGCCTCCGGCGCTCGTGCGGCCGTGTCGGCCACGCAATGGTGGTGGGCAGCGTTGAGTCCATCGGGGTCAGCAGTGGTGTGGGTTTGAGGAGTTAGGGTTGGTTTAAATGTTGTTGTTGTTGTTGTTGTCGTTGGTGTTGTTGTTGGTGTTGTTGTTGGTGTATATATGTACATCTAAGGTTGGGTCCCTTGGTCGCGGGTTAATGTGAAAGGCCAACTCGCGAGATCTGTTGATCTCGTGAGAAATGGCTTATTTATTTATTTATTTTCTTTTCCTTATTATATATATATATAATATATATATATATATATATATATTATATATATATAATATATATATATATTCAATCAACTCAAAATAATAAAATCTCAATAGATAAACAATTTATTAAATGTTCACAAAATAACTTTAATATTAATCAAATAATAAAAATTGCTCCAATGGTGAACTTTACCACACACCCTTATCCGGGTCCAGAAAAATGTACCATTTTTGTAACACATTATTAAATAATAAAAATGCCAATTTTTTTACCACTAATTAATAATTATAAAATATTCCTCAAACCTTAAAATAAATTAAAAATATTTGTACACACATAAAATATGCCTACATGGTCGTCATTGATCACACCATGCCTACTTGGGCTTGGGTTCGGTCCAGGCCCAGTTCGGACTGGTTTGGTCCAACCGGTCATAAAAAAACAATATATTAAATAATATCTAATTAAATTTATTTAAATGGGTCAACTCGCAATTTGGCCTAGTTTTCCTAGTTCGGTCTTCACTATGGCTAGGTTTCCCCTAGCATGGCTAGTACACTAGTCAAGGCACACGGGTACATCTTTCGTGTCAAAATTCATGGTCGTCTTGTACTCCAAAACTCAACAATGGCTAAGTTCATCTTTAATAATTAATAAAAACCATAAATTGCATAACTTCGATTTTAAGTCTTTTTAAATAAAAAATATTCCCAAAAATTTAGAGTTTTACATCCTACCCAACTTACAAGAATTTCGTCCTAGAAATTTAGGATTAATAGGGTAGATAGGGTTGAGAAATAGGAAGAGTTCGTCAATACCAAAATACGATTAAATTTTGGAGGAGGCGATGAAATGTTCAACACAATCATGCATTACAAAATTTGAAGTCGATATACGAAGATACGTCAAGGTTATGGTATTGAATAAGGGTTGCTAGGGAAGGTGACAAAATTATGATAACGCGAATTAGAGAATAGAATGGAATCGAGTATCGAGAAAAAAAATTGGACATTTGTGAGATGTGGTTCCTTGAGGAAGAACTGGATACTAATCGTCTTGGTTGAGAGTTTGATTAAGTGTTGATTAGAATCACTCTCGTGTGTTTAATAATGATTGGAAGGGCACGATAATAATTCTAGGTTGAGGAATAGAAAGAGTAGTTGAAGGCGAAGATATAGCCACATGGGTTGGTCGGTGGCTATCTATATTCGTGTATATATAACTGGTTGGGCAACTAAAGGTGATACCTTGAGTCTATCTACCAAGTACAATGTCTGGTCTTCCTAACATAAGTAAAAGACAAGAACAATAAAGGGTTCAAGATGATGCTATGGAGTACGAATACAAAGTTCATAGGCGACGAAAATAATTCAAAAGAGAATTGCCAAGGCTGTCGCGGATGAGGCTCTAGGAAAATTTAACTATGTCTCCATCCACGTAGAATAATATATGAAAATCGAACTAAAGTGCAATAGGTTGATCAGACCATCATACACCGGTTCTGATTAGACAATATGTTAGTGGGTGCACCTAATAAAATATGTCATGATCAAGCTCGGAAAAAAAAAAAGATAAGCTTGCAAAACTAAGGATAAATTAGCAGCATAAGATTGTTGAAATATAAGTAAGGGAGGTAGTGATGAAGGAATTTAATTAGTCCAAGATCTTTTAAAATCAAGTCTTGCCCGAGCGTGGGCCTATACAGTTGTCATAGTGTTTCTTCAATTATGGCTTGACTGAGTAGATAATTTAGGGTCCTCAGAACTTTATAGTCTAAGTGATCTTTCCAATGTGGTTCACAATGAGGATAGTTTGTTAGGTAGTGAGGTATTCTACCCAGCTTACAGGAGTTAAACTAGTAGTGTGATGGGACAATGGGTCACTTGATAATGCACAAAGTTAAGCATTAAGGAATTTAGTAGAACATATTCACATATCGGGTCGAAGGGGTTGAGTCAAGGTTGGATCTCTAATTGAAGTCAGAAAGTATTTTGGTATCATGGTAGAGGTTATAGTTTAGCCATTTTGACCAGAAAGTCATATCAAGAAAATAAAGTACAAGGAGACGTGTTTTAGTGGGACATGATACACCTACATGAAAGTGGGCTCGTCCAGGTCTTACATATGAAATTTTTGGAAGGTAATAGCTAGTATTATACTCCGAATATCAAGGTCACGGTAAGAGACGCCAAAAGATCTAAAATAGAAAGTGGGAGTTCATGATGTGACAATTAATGCACAAAAATAAATGGATCTAGTTAAATCATAAAATAAAATTGATTAAGGATTTCAGTAAAAATGATTTAGGAACACAGTTCCAGAGAGAAGATAGTCTCCTAGATGAATACAGTTAAGGAACAATTAAATCATTATTCAAATTTCAAACGGTTAGAAGGTCACAACAAAATCAAGATTTGAGGGAAGATCGAGTAAGTCAAGGTTGAGATACAGTCACATAGTTTGCTAGATGACTAACAACACTCGTGTATATACTACTATCATGGTCATGAGTGACATGACATTTAGTGTGGAATACTTCTAGCTTATTTGGGCTATCTTGGTGGCCTACCCTTTAAAATTTTAACTCAAGTTTCCTTCCGAAAGTTTCTTAATAGATTTCTAAAAGTGAACTACCATAATTCGTATTCACTCCAAGCCGTTAAATTTAATCATGACAAAAAATCTAATCCCTTTCCTAAATCTCAAAGCAAACTTTTATCATGTTACTACTGACTTTTTCAAAAAAAATTACATTTTCAATCCAACTTTTAAACTCAAGAGTTCATAAATCATGAATCCAAAAATTTCTATATCCCTTCATAACTTTAAAACTCCAAAATTTTCTCTAATAACCCCCAAGATAAATCTTTAACATATCACGAGCAATCTAAAATTTACAGCTCAATATTTTAACACACTCATCAACCAAAATTTCTATTTCTAATCATTCAAACATAATCACAACTTTTAAATGGTAATTCCTTTAATCAATCAAAATAACTTTTTATCACATCATTAGTAATTTTTCCCAAAAATTTGTAATATTAGCAATCCAACGTTAAACTCAATATTCAAGTGATCTTATCCGTCATCAAATCTTTTTTTACCAAAATTTGATATCCATAATCACAACTTTTTAAACCCAAAATCTAAATAGATTTCTAAATCTTCAATCAAAGGACACAATTTCAAATTTGAAATTTTCTCAAAAATCATTTCCATATCTTCTAATTATTTTAAACCAAGATTTCAATATCATTAATTCCACTTAAAATTTGAAATTTAATAACATATTAATCGCAACTTGTACGACTCAATTTAATTAATTCATACTGCCACCTTTTAAATTTTAAGATCATTTCCAAACAAATTTTATCTGCTCAAAGATGTATAACTATAACTCAATAATTCATCAATATCAAAACTCAAAAATAATCAATTTCTTAAATTAATGGTATATAGGTTCTAGCTATTTTCCTGCAGTATCACATAAAATTCCATCGATCCTCTGGTAATTACTACTTAGAATTCTCAAGATTAAAACCTTCTTTGGTAATATCCCAACTTAGAAACTACTAACCATTAAATCACACTTTTTAAAAAATGCCTTTATAACTTAGTTAAGGTCTCCGTGTATTCCAATTGCCAATATAATTCTTCTAGCCATATAGTTGAAATAAGTATATAGTAATCCTTCTAGCCATATGGTTGACCAATAAGTATATAGTAGTGTAGTCATCTTTTAACCATGTTTAAGCATAAGATGATAGTAGGGTGTTGGTAGAAAGAGTTCAAGTAAGATGCAAAAATCAAGGGAGGCAACGAGAGTTCGGAATTTGAAAATCAAGGAAGGCGTCAAGTATGTGGATGAGATTCCTAGACTATAATCCTATATTACAGGCTCACATCGGTACAGTAATGTAGCCGAAGTGATAAACTGGACCTGCATGGGCCACCACAAAAACATGTAACGCCCCAGTCCCAAATACTTAGGACTAAGTACGTGGACATGCCAGCTGTATACATACGAAGTATACCCCAATGTATGGAACCCCCGTATGTATACATAAGCTGTAAAATGCAGTAAAATCATGATAACTAAATTTCATCCACAATAAAAAAACAATAATGATATAAATCAACTCATGAATTGTTAATTTGTACAAGCTTGTTGGGCGGAGACAAATCCACTACCAACTATTTCCAACGAGAAAACAATACCAAGAAGGATAGATAAGATAGCAATGGACGATCCAAGAGCAAGCCTCCTCAATATAAATGGAAGACCTCGATCTTGGCTAGAGCACTTGCGAAATGACAAGAAAAGCACACACCTGGAGAGATAACCAGGTCCTCAGAAGGACGTAACAAGATACATAAAGAACATGCCACATAACTGAATATATATAATATGCCATAATCACAAGTAAAGTAAAATAGTCCCAATCGTAACAAGATCCAATACCTCATCATCGAAACAGTGGACTACCCCTGAGGTTGTGTGCAAAAAGGGCGACGTCCAATAGCTCGAACCGTCAAAATAGTGAAGCGATGAAAGCCAAATCTCGCATACGTCCTCGGATGCTGAAATAAACACCATGAACGTGTTTGAAATAAAGATATGTCTAGAAAACGCCTGTCCAAAAGTCAAATTCTAAACAGGAGCAAAATCATAATTTCGGGTCAAAACGATGTCCGCCGTTGGACCCGTTTTGCACCGAAACACGTGCCAGGACCAACGGTCTCTAAAGTCGTCAAACTAGATATCTACATGTCCATTTTGAGAAGACAAATCCAACCGTATGTCCAAAGTTGGATTTCGGTGGGCTGTGCACAACTTCGCCCGTTGGAGTGGGTCGCAGGTCCGCCAAATAGGCGTTCCAGTCAACCTTCTCAGAATCGGACCAAACTTGGCATACAGGACTAGAAAAATGATACGGTCCTGCTGACGCAAGTTTTGTCTCAATTTGACGAACGTGCATAAAGTAATTTGGTAATTGCAAAAAGGTCGATACGGTAAATTTCGACGGATACGCATCAAATTCGTCGCGCACACACAACCAATTTGAATTCCGTCAAAGCCCACACGTCCATGAAATCGATACGCACCTTTCGATACTTTCGGTTCGCGACCACGTCGCCCGGTTTGGCGGGACGCACATCGTATCGGGAGATTTTTCTAAATTTTTAATTATTTTGAAAATTATTTCTCTGAAATTTTAACATCGATTTTCTTGGTGCCTAGTGGATGAAATCAGAAACTTCAAAAAGCATTTTAAAGCCCTATAGGTTTTCTATGAGTTTCTTAAATTAGATTTTCCAGTCGATCGCTGTTTTGACAGAAATCTGACTTCCAACATGAGGTTTAACAGCAAAATTGTTCAATTTCGAACAGGTTTTCGGCAATTTTAGGCTTGATTTACGATGCATACACTATGATCCAACCAAATATATTTGAAGACAGTTGAACTAGGTTAGGTTGTCTATGCGTAGGATTTTACGGAACGAAAAATGATTGCTTCTACGTCGAGAGGGGTGCATGAGAAGGGGGTACCTGTGGTCGTGGCTACTGTTGCCACTGCTGCATTTGGGACCGCTGCTCCGCTGCTGTAGCCAGCCTTCGGCGCTTGTGTGGCCGGCGTCGGCCACGCAATGGTGGTGGGCAGCGCTGAGTCCATCGGGGTCGGCGGTGGTGTGGGTTGAGGAGTTAGGGTTGGTTTAAATGTTGTTGTTGTTGTCGTTGGTGTTGTTGTGTATATATATACACCTGAGGTTGGGGCCCTTGGTCGCGGGTTAATGTGAAAGGCCAACTCGCGAGATCTGTTGATCTCGTGAGAAATGGCTTATTATTTATTTATTTTCTTTTCCTTACTTTATATATATATATATATATAATATATATATATATATATATATATATATATTATTCAATCAACTCAAATAATAATAACATCTCAATAGAATAAACATATTTATTAAATGTTCACAAAAAACTTTAATATTAATAAAATAATAAAATTGCTCCAATAGGTGAACTTACCACACACCCTTATCCGGGTCCAAAAAATGTACCATTTTTGTAACACATTATTAAATAATAAAAATGCCAATTTTTGTACCACTAATTAATAATTAGAAAATATTCCTCAAACCTTAAAATAAATTAAGAAATATTTGTACACACATAAAATATGCCTGCATGGTCGTCATTGGTCACACCACATGCCTACTTGGGCTTGGGTTCGGTCCAGGCCCAGTTCGGGCTGGTTTGGTCCAACCGGGTCATAAAAAAACAATATATTAAATAATCTAATTAAATTTATTTAAATGGGTCAACTCCTAACTTGGCCTAGTTTTTCTATTTCGGTCTTCACTGTGGCTAGGCTTCCCCTAGCATGGCTAGTACACTAGTCAAGGCACACGGGTACATCTTCCGTGCCAAAATTCATGGCCGTCTGTACTCCAAAACTCAACAATGGCTAAGGTCATCTTTAATAATAAAAACCATAAATTGCATAACTTCGATTTTAAGTCTTTTTAAATAAAAAAATATTCCCAAAAATTTAGGGGTTTTACATTTTTTACTAGCTTAAATAATTAGTGTTATAAATAAAAACAGTATGGAATTCTTTTAATGTTAAAATACTCATTGTTGAATAAATTGGAAAGAATAAGTATTTTAGTAATAATAACCGAAAAATGATTTCTAGTTAACTAAAATATAAAAATTTAGTTGGAGGAAAATCGTAATTTTGGTAAAATATTAAGTTGTTAAATGCGGTTAAAATATTACTTTCCTTATTTTGTGAATAATAGTCAAAAATAGATTTTTAGTAAAATCTTATTTTCGCGTAATTGGTAATTGCATAAAAATACGAATTTCTATAATACGATTAAATAATTATTTTCTTACCCTTAATTATTACGGTAAAAATATGTATTTTCACTAAAATGATTATTTTGTCACTTAGTAATAATCAATCAACCTATTCTTTAAATATAAATATTTTCTATGTTAATAACAAAATTACGTTATTTTTAGCCTGACCAGACATAGCCTTAATTACTAGTTAGCATTGCCCTTAAGGATTGGAGTGTAGTTAGTTCTAGCTGCTAAATTTGGGGTTACGATTATTATAGGTTCGGATTCCTAAACCCTAGCGGTTACTTTCTAACTGTCGCTTCCACGTCGGGGATACACCCAAGACAAGTTTCATATCCTTCATATCTGCGTTTTATTTAATATTAAATGTATGCATCAGTAGATTCATGTATTGTAACGACACTGATTCACAGTGGATTCTCTCGGACTCCATATCGATTGATTGATTGCCTCATTGACTCATTGACTCAGGGATTGATTGTGGGAGTAGTATAACGTCTGTGACCAAAGCCATTGTTTACCGATTGTCTCTTTCGCGCTAACCCCTACTGCACAGGTGGGTTGAGTCGTACCGTATACTGTTGTTTTGGCCAGAATGCCAGTATACATATTGCCTCTATCCAGCCGGTCACAGATTCTGTTATATACTCAAAGCACTATTGTAGAATTACATCATTGTAGCTTTTAGAATATTGTCTGTTATCTTTTTATTATTATTTAGCAAAATATATAATGCATTTAAATTGTCTCGCATTTTATTTGTTATTATTTAAATGTTAGATGTGGAAATATGTTTCTTGCTCCCTCCTGACTGGACACCCAATATTTTTAGGGGACTACGACGACGAGGATCTCGCATTTAGCTCTTACTACGAGCCTGGTCTGAACCCTGACGAGGTAGTTGAACCAGATCAGGGAGCCCCAGAGTTTTAGTTACACTTTGGATTAGTTTACTTCCCTTTCTTGCAAATAAAATCATGTAATAATTGAATGCTTGTTTATTTGTATTTCTCATTTCAGACCAGTTTCCAGGTTAATAAAATATTTTTCTTTCCGTTTTAGTTTTGTCTGCTTGTGTTCACTGCTTGATACAGCTTACTGCCGTCGTCTTACAACTGTACAGGCTGGACATGATCCGACTGGACCCATTATATTGGGATCGGGTCGTGACAGCGTGCCTCATGATCCCGTGCCTTGATAACTTGCGGGCGCGAGTCGTGACAGGCAATTAGCTGAGTAGCAAAAGTGCCAAAAGCTCATCTTGTCACACCCCGAACCAGAATACTGGAAAGTAGGGACGAAACAAAGCCAGCTACGTATATCACAGTACGCCAGTACCCAATGTACGATCAAAGCTGTCTAGAAGACAAGTGGGAAGACTCTAGCATGCCACTGACGACTCATATGGTCGAACAAATCCTATCTCAATCCAACAACAACAAGTATCAAGAGTATATCAAATATGAAAGTAAAGAAGCGTCCCTATATCATACATGATCATGAAGCTAGTGAATACAAAATGCTACACTAGCAAAGTACCAATATACATGATCACTATATTAGTCTAGATCTAATATAATACATCATGTTGATCGAAGTCTGAGAAAGTCTCAAAATAATAGGGCTAACACATGCCCTAGCTAACACCACCAAAATGAAATAAACACGAGCGGTACAAAAAGGAAACCCACTCGCGAGGAGGAACAACCGCAGATCTAAGCTGGCGGCGGATCATCCAGAGAAAGGTAGGGAGAATCCTCGGGCTCCAGCGGTAAATCTGGCCAAACAAAACCAGTGGAATAAGGCCCCCAAATAGCAAGTACCACAAGGAAGCTCGAGGTGCATGACAAAACCCAACAACCACACAATAACATAATGACAGAAGCAAATAAATGCGGGTCGAGACTAGTGCGGTACCAATGCACGTATCTCAAGAATAATGATTGAATGGAAATACTGAACAATATAGCTATAAAACAGAATAATCCGATGAGCAACAAGGGGTTTAGGAACTACTAGGAATCGGAGCAACAACCCTTAAACCAAACAAGGACCGGGGTTATAGATATTTTCCCTAGCAGAACTTAGCCTCTGGCCACTCACCGACACAAGAGCATATAAGGTAACACACAATCAAAAGTGCACGGCCAATTATTACCTACGGCTTTCTATCATTAAGTAGCTAGGGTTATCACAATCCTAATTACTAGTATGCAATTTGAGGATTTTTGCTACTACCTGACTGCAGATACCCGGATGTCCAGGGTACGAGTGGTACATCTATTGCCCAACAAGACTGCTGGCAGATGAAATGTGTCTTGACTTGTAACATGAACAACCATATCATATACTTGTAAAAAAAACATATAACTGACTGTGCCGCAACCCGACACGACATGTGACTCGATCGTATATCAATACGCGCAAACTTGGTAGGTCATGGAGCCCTTGCCTAGCTAGGGTTGAGTCATGCCTCATGGGGCCCTTGGAGCTCGGGGTTGGTAGTGTGAATTTCCTCCTACAATGATCTACTTGAATTTACTAGTCATTTACCTTATCATATTCATGTCAAATTCTCAAGTCGTGGACACTCAAGAATTTCCTAAGATGACTTGTGCTACGTACGAGTAAATCATAAGTTATCACTTACGAATATTCCCGTACTAACATCACGTGATATACGGAACAATACTCACACTCGATTGTCCAGTGCCAAATGCAATAGATTAAACATTCAACAAGCTATATCCACGATGTCAAGAAAGAATATGTACTCATATCTCGGGTCTAGAAATCAATAAAAAAAATCAAGTCATGAGTGCGCTACTACGAGCCACTAAATCGAGCTAGGCATATATAGTAATCTATTGTGCACCATAACAGGCCACTATCTATAATCTGGACATAGAACAATACGTGAACATAAGCATGTACCATGTATATAGAGTGTACAATCATTCTTTAACTATCCAAGGTCATCTAATCATGTTAAGAGTCCATTACAATCGAGAAAATATCAAAAACGGACAAAAATAGGCAAAAACGGACAAAAACAGCCTAAAACGGCATAAAACGGCATACCGGCGGTATACTGCGATATACCGGTCTAAAGACAGAAAGTTTCTGGTGCAAAAATTGGCTTACCGTCGGTATACACCGACATACCGTCAGTATACCGTTTTTCCAAACAGCAACAAAATTCAGATTTTTGCCAAAACTTGTTTCGGCCATAAAAACTTCATTTTAAATCAAAATTCGGACTTTTAAAAGTCAAAATTGCATAGAATTGAATTTTCAACAACATGGAAGTATTAGTTTTAACAAATTAAAACATTTGATAGATCAATACCTCAAAATATTCGAAAATCATATCTAGAAACTCAGGTCTTCGCAATATTGTCGATCAAAAACCAAAAATGCTATATATTAAACATGTTAACAATTTAGAGGAGCATATTATAGAACAATAAAACTTTAATTTCTATGGAAAACAAAATTATAGCATGGTCATGCCACTTTTGAGCAAGATGTACTTGCCTAGGTTTTAGCAACCGAGCCTAATCTTCCACTCCACCACCAAGAGGGGTTCCGAAACCACACTCTAGGCCTCAAGGCCAAGTCCTAAGCTTGAGGAAGAGGGAAGAGAAAATGGAGAAGAAAAGAAAAGAGAGGAGAGAGAAACTCATAGGATATATATAGAAGGGTTAATTAATCATGACCGTTGGATCGTGATCCATGTCAAAATCTAGATCAATCCTAGCCATTGAAAGAAAACCAATTGTCCATTGGACAATAGAATGCATCTACACTATTCACGAAAATATCTAAACACTATTCGTCAAAATATCCAAAATACTATTCATGAAAATATCGAAAACACTATTCACGAAAATATCTGAAATCGAAAATATCTAAAATATGGAATAATCTATCCGAGAGGTATGCAGTCGGTATACTCCGGTACACTGTCGGTATGCCGGCCAAGGAGAAAATCTATAATTTGGGAAAATTTTAAAGCGTTCCGAAAATCGAAAAAATATAAAATACAATACAAAATACGTATCCGTATATACATATCGATACTGTGAGACGAGTCTCACACATCTTCCAGCACCAGTTTCATGGTTGAGAGTTGATTTACCAACTCTTGGAAATCACTCAAGTGTTCAGAAACACTTCGACAACCTCCGAATTTCTGGTTCACCAAACGTCGAATGAGCGACGCTTTGTTTTTAGGAGTTTTTCCGCTCGTACATCGATGCCAATTTCATCAATATTTGATGAGCATCTGTTTCTTTGTAAACATGGTGAAATACGCTTTGGTCGATCCATGGACGAATCTCTCCAATAGCTTTACGATTTAGAATGTTCTAATCTTTGTCAGATTTGTCTTCTGGCTTCTATCCATTGCAGAGCAACACCTCGTACAGATCTTTGCAATAAAGGATATCTTCCTTCTGTGACCTCCATATGGAATAGTTTGAAGATGTGAGCTTGATCATGGTTGACGATCATGTAGAAGACGACGATTTTGCCACCATGATCAACAAGCTTGTGTGGCTCTGATACTACTTGTTAGGGATGGAGATGACCTTCAAACACTCAGTGTGGATGTCATTATAGGGATGTAGATGATTTTCCTACACACAGTGCGGAAGTGAAGGATTGTCAACAAAACACAAAAGAATTAACGAGATTTGGCAATGTGCATATGTCCCCGGACAACTATAATTCTTTTTTTTTTCACTAAGAATAGTGTAATTACAAGTTACAATATCTCTCTTTGATTCACTCAAGAGGCTCACAAACTCTCATACAAAAGTATGAACGCACTTTGATGAAGAAGCACCTGAGGACGAAGCACCGTTCGAATGAACGCCACGAACAAGGAAAAAAGGAGCACCAAATCTTATCCACAATCACCTCCTTATATAGCCTCATCAGGATGGTAGCTTCTCCACTAGGATTGTTTCATCTAAGGCCTCGTTTGGTTCACGGATTTAAGGAACCAGGAAAGGAAAGTTGTTCCTTTCCTTTGTTTGGTAGCCACAAACTTGGGAATTAATTTTCTGACAAGAGGAAAAATATGAGGGAATATGGTTTCACTCATGACCCATGGGATTGATTTTTCCTCCTCCTTTCACAATATTTATTACAAAAAATTATGACAAAACTAACCATGTGTTATTGCTTATTTTACCATTAACTCCTCGTATTCTGGGATCCCTTTGGATTTTCTTAATGTCACTTGTCACGACCCGCACCCACTGTGAGGGTACGAGAACATAACAGCGCCCAACCTACGCCGCAGTGTCGGTGATAGAACGATGTTCTAGGTCATGAACTATAACTAACATAATATGAATGCTCTCCATAAGGAGGCCAACACAGAGGTACAACTCAATCACAATCTAAGGTAGAATATAGCACGATAAATGGATAAGAAAATCCTCAACTGAGGTACAACAGAAATGAAATACAAGTCTCAATATCTCTATAATATACAACTCTGAAACAAAGACAACAGCTAACCATGAAAAGAAAACAATCTAGACTATCTAAACTATGCAATGGTATCATCCTCAGAGCTGCCTGAACCTCCCCAAGGGTCCAGGTCGCGAGTGTCATCTAGGCAACTCCAAAGTAAGGGGTGCAGGGTTCCTCATCATCCTCTGTAAAATTTTCAACAGGTCCAGTCAGGACGGAAGCGAGCACAATACATCTCAACAGTTCATAGCAGGTTAGAAAATATAATCATGCAGTAAAGTAAGATATAGATACTGAATAAATGCAGTATATAAACAGAGAGAGAACTGTAATAGAAATATCTACTATAAGTAAAGAGCTACCAGTGACTAGTGATTTAGAGCACAAAGTCGACATGTGAACGGCTTGATTGTACATGGCTATACTAAATAGGCGTACATGGCTATTCTACTTTGGAATTATTCACATGGCTATTTATACTCCCCCGTACCCCCAACTAATACACAAGGATCCAACCAGGTTATGTTATGATTCTATGTAACAGCCCCCGAAGGGTGGTAAGCCCCCAAAGGGTGATATGCCCCCAAAGGGTGATAAGTCCCCGAAGGGTGATATGCCTCCAAAGGGTGATAAGCCCCTGAAGGGTGATATGCCCCCAAAGGGTGATAAGCCCCCGAAGGGTGATATGCCCCCAAAGGGTGATAAGCCCCCGAAGGGTGATACATAGTAGTCCTATAAATGGGGATTCTGATAGACCCAATAAATGGGATAAGGATTCAGAGAAGACTCTGTGATCATATGTGTATATATCACAAGTGATCAAAGAACCAAAGAAGCATATGATACGCCATGTAAGTAAAACGTACAGAACATAGAGTACCCGATGCTTCCTGAAGGGATAACATCTCAAGAAGGGATCCATATAGTACTAATCCGTGTGACCAACGTGACAGTATCAAGTAAAGTAATTTAATGCAGGAAATAATTCTAAGTAGGATATGAAATGATCAGAGAATGTACTCGTCTCGTATCTGAATGTCTGAAGTAAATGTACTGTCCGAGATGAGATACCTGACTCCTAGTTAGAGCAACACAAGTCAAGATGTATACAGGAGATGATAATAGTAATCTACAATGCATCTGCATGCTGTCTAGGTCAAACTAGACTAAAGTCAACACTTGGTCAACTCCAGTCAACTACACTAGTCAAACTAGGTCAATCCAACCCAGACAAGTCTTACTAAGCCTAACCAAGACTATTCTAGCAAGCACACATCAAATCTAGGCTATACAAGCCAACAACACCCAATCTATGTAGCATGCATACATTAGTATCATAGGATATACATTAGGCAACACTCACATAGAGTGTACATGTCTACTCATATCTACACATGCCCATATTAATTTAGATCTCTAGGCATATCACACATGGCATGGGTTCATACATTACATGGCATTTTAGCTAAGTTATCATAACATGGCTTACATTGCATAACATAGGCTAGGCATATAACATGGCTTGTGAATTAGACACTAAATCATGGCATTAAACATATCATGTCCTATATTGCATCTACATGGCCTACATTTTAGTTTTAGACAAAACATACATAGCCAACATTGTATAGGCTAACATTGCATATTTATATATATAATACATATATATACTCACTACATATAAGGCATACCTATATATACCTCTCAACATATATACATACATATGTATAGGGACAAGGAATACTCACATTGTTCAAGTGTAGGTGTGTGTGTGTCAAGTGAGGCAATAGAGTGGGTGTGAGATACATGAGGGTGTGTGTGTTTGTGAAATTCTGAAACAGGAAACGGTATGGCATATTAAGGAATTCAGTAAGCTAACAAGGCAATGTGGCATGGCAACTTGTGTGTGTGTGTATTCAGATAAATGGTGTGTGACAATGAAGCATTGGTGTAGCAGAAAAAATTAGTGAAAAAGAAAATCTGGAATAGTGTATACATTAGGGTGTGTGTGTGATCATTCTCTTGAAATCCAGTGAGCATAACAAGCTGGAAATCAGTGAACCAATCAACCCAATGAAATCTGGAAAAGAGAAATCAGTGTATACAAAGCAGTGGGATGTACATGTGTGTTAGGCTTGAGAGTGACAGTCCAATAGGAAAGAACAGGGAAATCAATGTATTCATTCAAATCAGTTAGAAGAAAGGAAAGGGAAACCAATCAGTTTACAGGTTAGTTCATATCATTCTAAACTTCATTTAATTTCAGTTATCACATTTCAGTTGAAGGAATCAGTAAAACAGTTCAGAAATTTTTAACCAAACATTCAAAACAGTTAAGTAGGAAGAAAAGAACTAACAATCAAATGAGGAAAAGAAATCAGTAATCAGTGAGAACAGTGTACATTCTCAGATTTTAAGAAGATGAATCTCAGGTGTTTAGTAAAAGCCATTCACTAATTCAACAACTCAGTTTGATAATGATGGTGGAAAACTCAGGTTTTCAACCAAAGAAGAATCTCAGATTTTCAGTTATTCGAAATGAAAAGGAAATCAGTGGCTATTCTAAACAATGAATCAACAATCTCATTTACAACTCAAAGCCAAAACAAACTGAAGTACTTTACTTCCAATACCAACAACATGCAGGAATAGTTAGCAGTGCAGTACTACATAAACTAAAATTTTAAACTAGTTAGCAATGGGAAAACCCATGTCTCAGTTATTTGAAACCCAACCAATGTCAATATCCCATTCTCACAATAAAAACCCAATCTCGGGTGCAATATTGCATTAACCCAAAACAACAAATATGTGGGGACATTATCAGTGAAAAATATTACTAAAACAGGGATTAATTTGTTAGGAATTTAACTGGGAAAACCATGTATCAGAAAGTATCAGTGAAGAACACCAATAATCCATGTTCGAATCCAATTCACATTAGAAACCTAATTTAACATGTAAATTAATATAACAGAGATTATACTACATATATAGGATCTAATTAATCAATTAAACCACAGTTTAAAATATTTAAAACGAATTAAACAAGAACCCAAACTAAATCAAATATTCTATTTCATAACTACAACCTAATTCCAATAAGTAAAATCAACTAACAGAGATTGTTAACCAAGTCTAGGATCTTAATTAGCATTTAAATCATAATTTAAACAATTAAAAAGAGAAATTAATTAATGAAAACGATAACTGGACAGCACATAGGAAAACAGCGTCGTGGGCACGTGCACGTGTCCGTAGAACACGACACACGACACGACACGGCACGTGTTCGTGTCCAGACACTCGCCTGGGATAGGGGTACGTGTCAAACAGCCTGAATCGTGCCAACGTGTCCCCGTGTCGTATCAAAACATGTGTATCAGTGACCAATTTCACGCGTGCACAGCGCGTGCGCGCGGCCAGTGCGGCCAGTGCAACGTCGATATCTCCGTGCACAGACCACGAGACGTTTCCAAATTTTGGGAGCTTGGTGACAGACATTGCCCCAAGATTCTCCCAAAATTTTCGGACACGACGTGTCCTGTGTCCAGAGATATGGACCCCGTGATGCAGGACACGGCCTACGGGCCCGTGCTACGTGTCCAAATGGAATACACGACACACAAGGACACAAAATACTAGGATACCTACATAAAAATTAATACTCTCACCTAGATCTACATATCCATGCAATCACATTTCAAAAATACGAAAATTAATTCATATGTGGCATTTCTACAAACACCTAGGTATCCTATTGGATACGTGTCCGATACGGACACGAAATGAATCCACCGTGACATGAAACCAAGTCCTACAGCTAGGGGACTTCTAGGGCTTTCCAAATATGCAACAAAACTGGAATTTTATGGAGAGAATGAGAAGTTACCTATTGGTGTTCTTATCCAAAGAAGGCTTCAAAATGGGAGATCCTTCTTGCTAGCCCCAAAGCTCCAAATTGTCCCAAATTTGAGAATGACCTCCATGAACAGTAGGAAAATGAAATTTAGATCACTATGGAAGAAGTTTGGATAAAAAGGATTAATATTGAATAAAATAGGAAGAAGTTTTAATGGAGGCTAACCTTGTTCTTGAAAGAAGAGAGAATGAACAAGGAGGCAATGATTTGGGAGGGATTAAATAGGCTCACCTAGGGTTTTGGGCTGGTCATTCTTGGGTTTTGGGACCCTATCCAATGGTCACCCTCACATCATGTCAAATCGATGGCTAGGATGGAACCTAGGTTTCAATGCTAGTCTCAAACTAACTAAAACTAGCTAGTCTAACTTGATCATTCTAACCAATGACTAGTCATGACTAGTCCAAGCTAACTAACCCTAGTCTAGGCCATGTCTAATCTGGGTTAGGGCTAAACTTCTAGGTTAAGGACTAACATAACACACAACAATATTTAATTAATATTAAATTCACAATAATTCACAAAAATTCCCATAAATGATAATAAATTCAAATAAATCCTAAAATGACCAAAATACCCTCTAGGCTAAAATGTACCAATTAATCATCCTAATCACATGGCTAGGCTCTAGGACAGACAGTCTCTACGGTTACACTAACCAAACACCAAAATCATAAGTCATGTTTTAAATAGTTTTAAAATTATTAAAAATCACCAAAAATCATATTAAAAATTTAAATACCATAATTAAATAAATTAAAATACAAAATTTTAAAATTACCCTCATTTGGAAAAATTGGGTGTTACATCACTTCCCACTTAGGTTAGCTGTACTCTCGTGTAGCAGTTAACGATTGGTGGATAGGGCAAATCCGGAATCGAATCTCTGTCGTGAGCGGCTCATTATGCGACAAACTCATATGTCGCTGAATAGTTCGCTACTCTTTATCTGTTTGTCCATACATCTCATAGTTTTTCATTTTAAAAGTTAAGAATATTATTGGAATATTGATATATTTTTGCTTTCCTGCACCAACCAAACACTGGAAAGGAAATCAAATGGTCTTTCCTAGGTAGTTTCCTTGTTTTACCAAACAGCGGAAAGAAAATGTGACTAGAATTCTGCTTTTCCATTCCCATGGAAAGTACAAGGGAATCAATTTTTCTTCCGTGAACCAAACAAGGCCTAAGGGTCATTAACCTTGGGAACTCCAAAAGACAAGGATCTTTCTCCAAGGTGAATGAACCTTGAGAAAAACATATTTCTCTCCAATGTGAATGAACCTTGTAAACAACACACTTCTCTGCACTTATGGAGGACTGCCTATCACGATTTGTATGGCCGGAGAATGATTTTCTAGTGGTCATATTTTCGATGTCTAACAAATACAAGACATTTTTAAGAAAAAGACGAAAAACGTTTTAGTGGCCACTATTCGAAATGTACTTTCAGCTTTGGCACGTTACACTATTTTAAGAAACCTTCCCATTTGTTTTATGTCAAAAATGTTCTTAGAGCATCTCTAACCCTATTGTCTTATTTTGTGTTGTAAATCTTAGGTGGCATGGGACACAAGACAATGTCTTGTATAGGTGGTAAGATTATATTCACAAATGACAATGAGTTTAAAAAGTCATCTCCAATGCAAAAATATTGAGAAGACAATACAAAGTAATTTTTTACAACTTCCAAGACAACTTTTACTCTTCTACTTCTTTTTATAAATATTTTTATTCACAAATGATAATGTGGACATAAAGACATTGTGAAGTGCATTGTCTAGATCTAGACAACCATCTTCACATTGTCTTTGCCATATTATTGCTATGTCAACTCCACGTTTTATTTTATATTTGCATTGGAGAAGTACTTTTGAAAAAAATAGTTGTCATTCCTATGTGACAATCATTTTTTTCAAACTCACAATAGGGTTGGAGATCTCTTAGTCGAGATTTTGTACAAGCTGTAAGATTTTCTCCAGTGTGAATCCAAAGTCACATCGTCATTCAAAGGTTGGAAGCCATACTCTTCAAACTTTTGCGTCGGCCAAGATTCAAGCACAGAGACTCACTATAGTGAGCTGTACAACCAAGCGTCACTACTAGCCAAATATAGTAATGCCCCCCGAAGAACATTCTTCCGAATCCCGACACGACACGACACGACACGACCTGACCTTACCCTCCAGAATTATTCTCCCTTTGCCATACTCCCCCTTATCCACAATTCCGCATCGCCTTTATCCCCATCTCGTCAGCGGTCAGCTCACCACCCGCGGTCCCCACCGCGAACGGACGGCAGTACGCTCCACGTCACTCTCGCACCCCCATCCGGTCGTGACGTCACCCCCGCAACGTGGACAAAAGCGCCAAACGAGATGACGCGAGCAGTGACACAATCTTCAAAGGGCCCCCCTGCGGTGGTCCCCCGCGTCAGCCGTCACTTAATGGGCACGTTTTGCTTCTAGAACCCGCCCACCTACTCCTCGACACGCGTCCCCGTTCCGCGTCCCCCCCGCGGCTATAAAACCGCAGTCCAGCCTCCTGGTCCGATTTCCAAAAAGTCTCCCGATAGAGAGAGCTATTATAATATTAGCAGAAATGAGCGGCGAGAATTTGCAACTTCCCCCCGGGTTCCGGTTCCACCCCACCGACGACGAGCTGGTGACGCACTACCTCCTCCGGAAGTGCGCATCCCTCCCCCTCGCCGTCCCCATAGTCGCGGAATTAGACCTCTACAAGTTCAACCCATGGGATCTCCCTGGTAATTATTCTATTCGCCTAAAAACAGACACAACACTGATTTTGACGTGTATCTCCATACTTACTGACAATTATAATTATTATTATTATGTAGGGATGGCTTTGTACGGAGAGAAGGAGTGGTATTTTTTTACGCCACGGGACCGGAAATATCCGAACGGGTCGAGGCCGAACCGGGCGGCGGGGGCCGGATACTGGAAAGCGACGGGGGCGGACAAGCCGGTCGGGACGCCGAAGCCGATGGCGATAAAGAAGGCCCTGGTGTTCTACTCCGGCAGGGCGCCCAGAGGGGAGAAGACCAACTGGATCATGCACGAGTACCGCCTCGCCGACGTTGACCGCTCGGCGCGCAAGAAGAACAGCATCAGAGTAAGTGCTTGCACACGTCTAGAAGGAACCGGGAATTTTTTATTATTATTTTTTTTTTCCTTAGTGCTTTGCTTCTTATCTTATCCGACTTTTCGCACCGATAGTGACAAAGGAATTGGACTTTTTGTGCAAGTAGTGACAAAAGTTAGTAGATTACTTTTTTTTTTTAGCTTGTTATGCGTACAAGTCCCCATAAGTTTACTATTTTGTGATAGCCACGATTTTTTTTTTCCCAATTGCTCCAAAACCACATACTATCATGAGATTTTTCTGACTCCAAATTTAGACCGTGTTGTATCATATCAATATAAAGGTGTCACGTGTCATATCCATGTTTATACGATAGAAATAAATATACTGATCTCCCATATTTTACAAGTATTATAGGAATTATTTTTACTACGAAAATAATTAAATGATCATTCATCTCTTTTATAATTTTTATAAAATATAGGATGGTCGGTTTTATAAGTTTTATATTATAAAAATAATTCGTATAATTAATTTTAAAATAAATATAGCTTGTAATAAATATAAAGTATAGAAATAGTTAACTTAAATTGCCGACTCAGCAGCACCTGGACCTCCGAAGCCACTCTTACATATGAAATAGTAATTGATAAATTGTTAGGGACTTTCCTGCAATTAATGATCATTTAGATGAATATCTGACCGTCTGTTTCTGCCGCGTGTCTTCCGCAGCTTGATGACTGGGTACTCTGCCGGATCTACAAGAAGAAAGGAGGAGGAGAGAAACCAATGAAGCCGATCGGGTCCAAATTCATCAACCCGAACCCGAACTCGAACTCGAACCCGAATCCGAACCCTGACTGGTCCGAGCAGAAACCGGAGATATTCCAGCAGGTGACGGGCCCACCCCCGTCCGACATGGTCTACTTCGACACGTCGGAGTCGCTCCCGCGACTACACGCGGGCTCGAGCTGCTCGGAGCACGTGCTGTCCCCCGAGTTCACGTGCGACCGGGAGGCGGAGAGCCAGCTGACGTGGGGGTCCCTCGGAGGTCCGGCTAATAACGGAAATGCCGTGGGCGGGTTCGGGGCGCTGCCTAGCGGGCTGTCCGACCCGTTCCAGGACATCTTCATGTACCTGCAGAAGCCATTCTGAGCACGTGATAGGAGGCACGTGAGGATGTGGGTTATTTAGTAGTTGCTGCTGCTCAGGCGAGCCGACGAATTGGGGCCGTTTGATTGTTGTATCGGCGATGAGCCGGGCGGCTGTGATTATATTTAGGTAATTGTGTGTGTAGATAAAATTATAAAATGCGACTGAAATTTTGTTCATTCAGGAAAGTGAAATCAGTGAATTGAGTTGAATTCAATTTAGATTTTAATATGGTATTGTGGGATCTATTTACCTTTTTTTTAAAGCAAAAAAACCTTTCGTCTATAATTGGGATAATATTACATTTAGAGCTATCAAGTGGGCCGGATAGATTCGATCCAAATTTGTGTGGGCTGGGCTGGGCCGAGCCGGACCTAACAGGCTCATGCGAACCGAACTTAAGAATAAAAAATTAAGATTAGTACGACACATGCGGCTTACAGCACGATAGGCTTCGGACGAGCCAGCTGGGTCGGACTTGGGCCATCATACAGAATATGAAAATTACTTACAGTAGTTACAATTTCCTGACTATCTACAGCATCTTGAATTACTTCTAAAGTAACTGCCATTTAAATCTTGAAATACCAATCAAAATTAACTTAGGGAGTGAAGTTAGTAATTAACCGACGTTCTCGCCAGGTACTTGCATGTTGAACCAACTAGTAAATGATCAATCGCTCCTTCGTGCATGCACCTTAGCAAATAAGTGTCGTTTAGTTGACAAAAGGCCAACCAACTCAATGATCCCACCTCCCTTCCAGCTTATAGGTAGAAAATGGGAGGAAAATGTGAAGGGTAGAAAATGGGTGGAAAAAAAAAATTGAGGAAAAAGTGAAAGAAAAATTTTAAATGATGGTGTTTGGAAAGAGGGAGAGAATATGGGGAGAAACATTTGAGTGGAAAAAGTAGGTGGGTCCCACCAAAAAAATTTTCCTCCCAAATTTGGGAGGGAAATGGAGAAAGATGAGAGGATTTTGTGAATTTATCCCACCACCCCTCAAAAAGTTAATATTAAATCATCATTTGAGAATACCAAGGAGAAAATAGTAATTATACCTGTATCCATAAATAAATAAAAAATTGTTTTTAAACTTTTCCTTTCCCTACTTTTTGTCCATCCAAACAAAGCAGGAAGGAAAAATTAACTTTCCTTTCATTTTACTCTCTTCCATTTTCCTTCCCCTCAAATTTTTCTCTCCCTCCCCACAAATGTTCCCAAACAAGTGTTTAAAATTTTCCTCTCACTTTCCCCTCAACTTTTTCTTTCCTCCCATTTTCCACCCTTCCCAAACAGTAGGGGTGTGTGAGTTGTATAAAAAAAATGTGATAAGTTCTATACTGAATTTAATTCTAGCTGACAACAATTTAAATTATTCCAATTAAATCAATTCAAAATTATGCTAGTTATGAAATATAAGCTTAAGTAAATAAAATTATTTATACTAATTATAACTAAAATATCAGAGATATCATTAATTTTTTATATAAAGAAAGCTATTTAGTCATCCATTAACTCAAAATTTTAGTTCTTCTTTCAGTAGAAGTTGTGCGTTTATATAATTATATGCGTAACACATATGTATCAACTACTGGTGTATAGAAATACAAACTACATTCAAGTATCTCGAAAACAAAAAATTATCATGTATGAAAATATGAATAAATTTAAGTATTTTTTATTTTAAAAAAATTATCTACAGAAGTACAAATACATTTAAGTTCTTCTTTCGATAAAAAAAAAAGTGGTTTTTGATGGAAAAAAATTACTAAGTTTGTAGTTTTATTTTTAATTAAATAAATAAAATTTAATTGGAATATCTTTTTTGAACCTTTTATAATTTTTATAAACCAAATGAAATTTAATTTCTTAGTTTTAAAATCATTTTTTAAGTGTACTTTTGCTCCAGCTTGGCAAATGTCAAGGAAGAATTTGAACATGCACCTTCTGTGCCATGACTTCCATTGCTACCAATAGACCATAACCCACGGACAATCGATTATGTTACGTCAAGTCTCAAGAATATTTAATCCTAGCTAAAAGGCCCTCAAATCTGGTTGGACTTACCTTCTTGTTTATTCTCTTTAATTAATAAAACATAATTAATTCCGTTTAATAGAAATTACAGTTCTAAATTAAAGGAACACATTTTACTTGCTCTTTGTCCTCCTTGGCCGGTTGCACTCTCCTTAGATAAAAGGAGTTGGTCATATAGTCCTGATTTAATAGTATAGTTGTCAAGTGGATCGGTCAGACTGGTACAAATTTTGGGTGGACCGAGATGAATTCGGCCCTGACCTCTAAGACTCATGTACTGTAGCAGGTCAGGTCGGACCGGGCCTAAAGTAAAAAATCTCAGTCGAATCTAGCACGTGTCAATGACACGGACTTCGGATCTAACTTGGGCCAGGTTGGACCTGGGTCAAAAAAAAAATATCAAGCAATATATAAAATTATTTTTCACTATAACTTAGAAAAAGAATTTTCTACTATATCTAGGTGATTAATTAGTTTCTCTCAAACAAATAAAACTTCAACTTGATTTTCTTTTTTTACTATATCTAGTTAATTAATTGGTGAATATTTTTTTTACAAGGTGATTAACTAGCCAACATATAGTTTCGGGCCGGATTGAACCTCGGGTTGGGCTAGGATGGAAATGGGCTTTGAGTCGGAATAGATATGACTATTTTATGGGCCAAAATTACATCCCAATATAGCATGACGGTCCGGTCCAAATCTAAAATTAATCGAACCGGACCTATACAGAGATCAATTTTTCAGACTGACCAACACATGGGTCGAATTTTGGGCCGAGCCCAATTTATCACTAGCAGAGAGTCCTCTTTTGCTCAAATGTCATTCTTCAACAATCTTATCAACTGCTGGTTATCATGATCGGCATCGTCATCACATTAGTGGCCACTTAGGAAAAAAAAAATGTCTCTCTGATATAGTATAGGCTGTCACAAAATAGCAAATATGCACGGTGGCTCGCACGGTACTCGCGAGCCACCGCAGGGGTCGCATCTCCGATCAACCTTACAAGTGTTTAATAGAAAGTAAATAATAATGACATTTAGTCGTCGACTCATCATTATTATCATCATCCAAATATTCATCCGTAGGAAAGTAGTCCGTTGGGTGCACTGAAAAGTCGATGAACAAGATTCGAAACCCTCTAAACGATGCTCGTCGATTAAAAAACAACATCTTAAAAAGATATATTCTGTTGGTGCTTTCTTTACATGGAGAGAGCTTACTCTCAACATGCCTTGTAAAATTATAGTCCCACATCGGAAATGCACCATGAGTTATCTCAACATATATACTTGGATGTGTTGTTGAGAGATGCACATGGGGTGGTGACCCTAAGGAGGGAACCATGTGGGTGATTTTACTAGGAGGTAAGAATAAGGCTCCAAGGATTAAGCATTAATGCTTTTGTCATTCTCTTGGATTAATTCCATTTGGAGCTAAGTCCCAACGGGGCTTAGCGACTCGACTCGGACTCGGACTCGGGCTCATGGGCTCATGTGGCGTTTTGTTGGCGCACTTTGCACTTAGGACGTCAGCAGTCATGCGGTCTTTATGCGGCTCATATGCGACCTCATGCAGCACATGCGGCTCATGCGGTCCATGCGGCCATTAGGCTCATGCGGCCAGGCTGCTGCTGCTTCCGCATGGAGGGATCCGCTGACTGTGCAGATTACAAATCAGTTATGGAAAGGCTGAATCAATGCAATTAAATCAGATCCTATCTTTGTGGGATTTGAATTTATTCAGATCCTATCTTTGTGGGATTTGAATTAATTTCGTAGAATTTGAATTAAATCTCGTTGCTATCTTTTGGGATTTGATTCAATCTTTCCATAACTGAAGAGGCGGTTAGGGTTTCCACCCTCTCTCTATAAATACTCTCTTCTGGCCTCCTTTGTGACTACTACGAAAATTACAAGTTAGAAAAGGAGAAAGAGAGAGAGAGTTGCTGCCGCCATTGCAAGTCCATCCGAGGAGTCTGAACAGAGGTGACTTCGAGCGTTCCACAAGTTCTTCAACTTGCTGGTTCCTGGAAGCAGATCGTGTGGGGCGAATCTTGCTTTGAGCAACGGTGTTTTGACACCCCAGCATTGTTCTTCTTCTCATCTCTCTCTAGTTTTATTGTAACTCGTTCTGTCCCAATTGCAACACGTTTGCAAGGAAGAACGAGAGATCTTCTCTTCTCTTTTTCCCTCCTTCAGATTGTAATTTGGCTCTTTGATTTATTGTACCATCGTAGATCTTGAGTTTGATCACTGCAAAGTTTTTGTGTGACATCTCAGATCTCGATTGCATTTGTTTTTTCATCTTTGATCAAGCCCCGGGATTAATAATCTCAAAGCAAGATCCGTATAGATGGAAAACATTAATGCTTCGCTCCTCCAATCGGACTTCTGTAAGTTGGAAAAGTTCGATGGAGAGCACTATCAAGTCTGGAAGAGAAAGGTGTACCTAACTCTTCAACTGAAAGACGTTGATCATGTTCTGTTGGAGGAAGAACCCTCTGTTCCAGACACTGGATCTACTGCCGCCATCAACGCGGCTACCAAACTCCAGGCCAAATGGAGAAGGGAAAATAGCATCTGCAGGCTTCTCATCCTAAATGCTATGGAGGACTCTCTGGCAGAATCCTACTCAAAGAAGGAACTTGCCAGAGACATATGGGAGTCTGTGGAAAATCTGTATGAAGAAGATAAGAACAGGAGCAAAATATTTGTGGTTGAAAAATATCACAAATTGCTCTTTGAGGACGAAAAGTCCATGCTGCCACAGGTGAAGGAATTTCTGAAGCTGCGTCAGAAACTGGAAGACGAAGAGATGCCCCTTCCCGACAAGTTTGTCGTCGGAGGGATCGTCTCAAAACTTTCTGCTGGATGGAGTACCTTCTATGCAAGGATGCACAGAAAGAAGCTAGACATTAGCTTGGGAGATCTACTTCAAGAGATCCATGTTGAGGACGAGATGCGTTCTCAACAGAAGGTGGACACTCTGTCCAAATAGTTGGCTAAAGCCAATCTTGTGCAGACGAGAGATTCCAAGGGGAAGCAGGCGGCTTCTCATCCCAAGAAGAATGACTTCGCTAATCTAAAAGTGAAGGGTCCTTCTTTCAAGCAACAGAAGACTAAGTCCCACGTGACTTGTTACAATTGTGGCAAGAAAGGCCACTATAAGAGTGAATGCAGATCTAAGCCTAAACAATCAGAGAAAGGTGAGCCTAATAAGGTTTCATTGGTTTCTAACGTTGTTGCTATGATCGGACAGGTCACAACTGTGGGGGTTGACTCTGACAGGTGGATAGACACTGGAGCGACTTGCCATGTCTGTTCAGGCAAGGAATGGTTCGTCACGTACCAGCCGATATATGAGAAGGTTGTCATGGCGAACCAGGTCCAAGCTGAAGTTCTGGGGATCGGGACCGTGGAACTGAAACTCACTTCTGGGAACACTCTGACGCTTCAAGGTGTGAAGCATGTTCCGGCCATTGCCAAGAACCTGATCTCTGGGAGCCTGCTCTGCAACGCAGGCTTGAGGATGGACATCAATGCTGGTCAGATGGTGATGTCCAAGAAAGGAACATACTTCGGAAAGGCTTATCAAACCGAAGGCATGTTTAAATTTCAGCTTGTTAACCAGTTTGAAGACATTAATGCAGTTACATTTTCTGATTATTCTCTTGAGTTGTGGCATAATAGACTAGGACATGTTCATTGTAAAAGAATTAACAAAATGTCTAGTCTAGGACTTATCTCCAAATGTGGGGGTAAGGTGGAGAAGTGTGAGGTGTGTGCTCAGACGAAGATCACAAGGAAACCCTTTTATCGGGTCAATCGAAGCACAGATCTTCTGGAGTTGGTGCACTCCGATATCTGTGACTTCAAACATTTCTCCACGAAGGCCGGGATGAAGTATTTCATAACCTTCATCGACGACTTCTCAAAATACGCGTTCGTCTACTTGCTCAAGTCTAAAGACGAAGCCTTCGAGAAGTTCAGAGAGTTCAGGGCCGAAGCTGAACGGCAGACTGGACAACAACTCAAGAGGTTAAGGAGTGATCGAGGTGGGGAGTACATGTCTCATGAATTCGCATCGTTCTGCAGAGAACATGGAATCATATGCGAGACTACTGCTCCATATTCTCCTCAATCCAACGGAGTAGCAGAAAGGAAGAATCGGACATTAACAGAAATGATGAATTCCATGCTGCTCACTGCAGGTCTTCCAAAATGCTACTGGAGAGAAGCTGCATTAATGGCCACATTCATTCGGAATAGAGTGCCATATGCAACTTCGGACGTAACTCCTCATGAACTCTGGTTCAAAGTCAGACCCAACTTGAATGTCAATCGAGTGTGGGGGTGTCTGGCGTATGTGAAGCTTCCAGATCTGAAGATTCAGAAGCTGGGGACAAGGACTACGAAGGCTATCTTCTTGGGGTATGTCGAGAAGAGTGATGCTCGGAGATTTCTTGATATTGAATCAAATCATATCATCGAATCTCGCGATGCTGAATACTTTGAAGACAAGTTCGCAAAAGACAAAAATATTGTTCTTTCGGGCATTCCGAAAAACGATGTAGGTGCTAATGAGACTGAAATCTCATACGAGCCAGTAGTCCAAGAAGAAGCTGTTGTTGATGAAACAACTCTTGTACCAGAACTCGCAGAGCCGTCAGCTAAGCGAGCGAGGAGACCGAAAGATTTCGGAGATGACTTTGTCACCTATCATGTGGAAGCAGATCCGCTTAACTATGATGAGGCGATGAAGACCAGAGATGCTATCTTCTGGAAGGAGGCAGTGAATGACGAGTTTGACTCTATCATCTCCAATAACACATGGGTGTTGGTAGATCTACCTGAAGGAGAAAAGCCTATTGGATGTAAATGGATCTTCAAGAAGAAGATGAAGGCAGATGGAACTATTGACAAGTTCAAGGCCAGGCTGGTCGCCAAGGGATTTTCTCAGAAACAGGGGATAGACTACTTTGACACATACGCTCCAGTAGCTCGGATGACTACCATCAGGATGTTAATCGCTCTAGCAGTTATACATAAGTTGGTGATACATCAGATGGATGTAAAGACAGCATTCCTGAATGGGGAGCAGACCGAAGAGATTTACATACAACAGCCAGATGGATTTGTCATCAAAGGTCTTGAAGACAAAGTCTGCAAGTTGGTAAAATCATTATATGGTTTGAAGCAAGCTCCCAAGATGTGGCATGAGAAGTTTGACAAAGTTATTAGGTCAAACGGCTACAGAGTCAGCGAGACGGACAAATGTGTTTACACAAAGTTCGCTGATGGAAGAGGAGTCATCGTTTGTCTGTACGTGGACGACATGCTAATCCTAGGTACGGATATAGGCTGTGTCACAGAGACAAAGAAGTTCCTCTCAACCAAGTTCAGTATGAAGGACTTGGGGGATGCAGATGTCATCTTGGGCATAAAGATCATCCGGACAGACACTAGAGTAGCGCTGTCACAATCTCACTATATTGAGAAGATGCTCACACGCTATGGGTATAAGGATCTTCCAGGGATCGATACGCCATACAGGTGTGATCAGAAGCTGAAGCCAAACTCGAGGGAAAGCGTCAGGCAGCTGGAGTATTCTAGCGTTATCGGAAGTTTGATGTACGCAACTACTGCCACAAGGCCTGACATAGCTTTCGCCGTGGGAATGCTGAGTCGGTTCACAAGCAACCCAGGGGTTGAGCACTGGAAAGCTGTGAAGCGAGTAATGAGATATCTCAAGAAGACTCAGACATATGCACTGCACTACAACGGATATCCGACAGTAGTGGAAGGCTTCAGTGATGCTAGCTGGTGTTCAGAAGTGGAAAGCGAGAGATCCACAGGTGGATATATTTTTTCCTTGGGTGGAGCTGCTATATCGTGGAAGTCGAAGAAGCAGACAATACTCTCTCGTTCCTCCATGGAATCTAAATTCTATGCACTTGAAACTGCAGCAGATGAAGCAGAATGGCTTCGGGAGCTCATGTATGATCTTCCAGTGGTTGGGGCTCAGATACCGGCGATACCGATATACTGTGACAACCAGGCGACTGCGGCGGTGGCATCAAATGACCTCTTCAACGGAAAGAAGAGGACTGTGCGGTTGAAGCACAGGGTAATACACGATCTTATCAAAAGAGGTGTAATTGCAGTGGTTGATGTTCGGAGTCAGGAGAACCTGGCAGATCCGTTCACAAAGGGCCTCAAGCGCCAGCTGGTCGATGACACAGCTTGTAAAATGGGCTTGAAGGCATTCTGATAGTGTGTCTTTGTAATCCTACCATAAAGTTTTATGCTATTAGTTCAAAGAGAAATCTACTAGGCATCTAACTTTGGGTTCAAAGGAGGATCACTGACTGGAAAACTATCAGGTAACGGTGGGTACTTGTTCTATGGAACATGGAAGGGATACGGACCCATAACCACTGTTGTCTACTATGTATTTTTTTGCGAAAAAACAGATCCTGTGGAAGGTTGGCTTAAACGCCTTAATGAGTTCTCAGGCAGAGTGAATGTCTGGTGTGCTTTACAGGAAGCATGGTAGAGCAGCACTATAAGGAGTGAAACTCCATGCTACAGTGGGATGACTCCACCATGAGGTTCCCAGGTAGGGGTAATGCCTCGGCTTTGCAAGCCAAGTCATAGCGGCGTAGCACCGCAAATAGGCAGGTAGCCTAATGCTATATGACGTAATTAAAGAGTTGTAGACAGCACTACAAAGGGGAGGATGGCCCCATGTTACAGTGGCACGACACCACGATGAGGTACCCAGGTAGGGATAAAGCCTCGGCATTGTAAGCCATGTCGTTGCGGCGTAACACCGCAAGGAAGCCTTAGGCTTCATGCTGGGTAGTTTGGCACTACAAAGAGGCTTGTGACCTCATGCTACAGTAGTATGACACTACGATGAGGTTCCCAAGTAGGGGTAATGCCTCGGCTTCAGGCCATGTCATAGCGGCGTAGCACCGCAAGGAAGCACAAGGCTTCATGCCATATCTCTTTAATAAAGAACTCACCTATAGTGTATGGAAAGAGATATCAGGCCGTCTCTTGAGGGTAAACTTGTAGACGCCCAAAATTATACACTGAAATCAGGCTGGCACAGGGCCTTTAATGTGCAGCCAGAAGCACACGTAACTACACTTTGTGAGTGGGAAAAATTACAATTGTGGTGCAGAATTCAAGGCGTAGTCCATTCTTGTATCACATTGTTATTTAACCCATGCGGAAAGATTCAAGTCATCAGCGACATCTATCCTAATGCAAAATGGACAGTTACTGTGGGGAACGCTCAACCCTAGACACATATATATGTTGTGATATGTGGGGGATTGTTGGTACTTTCTTTACATGGAGAGAGCTTGCTCTCAACATGCCTTGTAAAATTATAGTCCCACATCGGAAATGCACCATGAGTTATCTCAACATATATACTTGGATGTGTTGTTGAAAGATGCACATGGGGTGGTGACCCTAAGGAGGGAACCATGTGGGTGATTTTACTAGGAGGTAAGAATAAGGCTCCAAAGATTAAGCATTAATGCTTTTGTCATTCTCTTGGATTAATTCCATTTGGAGCTAAGTCCCAACGGGGCTTAGCGACTCGACTCGGACTCGGACTCGGACTCGGACTCGGGCTCATGGGCTCATGAGACGTAATGTGGCGTTTTGTTGGCGCACTTTGCACTTAGGACGTCAGCAGTCATGCGGTTTTTATGCGGCTCATATGCGGCCATGCGGTCTTATGCGGCATGCGGCTCATATGCGGCCTCATGCGGCTCATGCGGCCATGCGGCACATGCGGCCATGCGGCACATGCGGCACATGCGGTCCATGCGGTCCATGCGGCTCATGCGGCTCATGCGGTCCATGCGGTCCATGCGGCTCATGCGGTCCATGCGGTCCATGCGGCTCATGCGGTCCATGCGGCCATTAGGCTCATGCGGCCAGGCTGCTGCTGCTTCCGCATGGAGGGATCCGCTGACTGTGCAGATTACAAATCGGTTATGGAAAGGTGAATCAATGCAATTAAATCAGATCCTATCTTTGTGGGATTTGAATTTATTCAGATCCTATCTTTGTGGGATTTGAATTAATTTCGTGGGATTTGAATTAAATCTCGTTGTTATCTTTTGGAATTTGATTCAATCTTTCCATAACTGAAGAGGCGGTTAGGGTTTCCACCCTCTCTCTATAAATACTCTCTTCTGGCCTCCTTTGTGACTACTACGAAAATTACAAGTTAGAAAAGGAGAAAGAGAGAGAGAGTTGTTGCCGCCATTGCAAGTCCATCCGAGGAGTCTGAACAGATGTGACTTCGAGCGTTCCACAAGTTCTTCAACTTGCTGGTTCCTGGAAGCAGATCGTGTGGGGCGAATCTTGCTTTGAGCAACGGTGTTTTGACACCCCAGCATTGTTCTTCTTCTCATCTCTCTCTAGTTTTATTGTAACTCGTTCTGTCCCAATTGCAACACGTTTGCAAGGAAGAACGAGAGATCTTCTCTTCTCTTTTTCCCTCCTTCAGATTGTAATTTGGCTCTTTGATTTATTGTACCATCGTAGATCTTGAGTTTGATTACTGCAAAAATTTTGTGAGACATCTCAGATCTCGATTGCATTTGTTTTTTCATCTTTGATCAAGTCCCGGGATTAACATATTCTTCCAATGAGCTACCAAACATTAAAAAAAAAGGAAAAATCGTCAATCACGTTTTTCAGTATCGATATTTAATATAAATATTTGGGTACATTTGTATTCTCATGATATATGGGGGGCTTGCAACAGATCCTGGGTGACTAATGTGTGTGGCTCCAAAGGGTGCGGGTGTTACTTAGGTTTTTAATTATAAATAGGTTTTCTTATTTAATTAATCCAAGAAATTAGTTTTAATGTAATTTATTTTGAAAATTCAAAAATTTATTAGAAATTTGTAGAAAATCTAAAATGTTGTTATAACGTTAGGCTAAATACTTCCGGCCATTTTACAGTCCTATACTCCTAGCCTCGTTTGGTTCACGGATTCAAGGAATCCGGAAAGAAAACTTGTTCCTTTTCTTTGTTTGGTAGCCACAAATTCGGAAAACACTTTTCTGACATGAAAAAAATAGAAAAGAAAATGGTTCCTCTCATGACCCATGGGATTCATTTTCCCTCCTCCTTTTCCAACATTAATTACCAAACATTATGACAAAAGTAGCCTTCATTTATTACCTATTTTACCAATTAACTCTTCATTATAATTATGTTGACATTGGATATTGTTGGAACAATGATATATTTTTTCTTTTCTTTCCTACACCAATCAAACATAGGAAAGAAAATTTGATAGGAATTCTACTTTCTCATCCCTATGGAAAATACATGGAAATTGATTTCCTTTCCGTGAACCAAACGAGGCCCTAGAATAATTAGCAGAATACCATCATTAATTTATTTTACCCAAAATTAATTACTAAATAATCCTAGAAAATCTAATAAACTCGTATAAACATTAAACTATGTTTTAGGCTATTAGAAAGGATTAGGGGTTACAAGTAAGCCATAATCCTATCTTGGTCCCTATACTGGCTCATAAATTTCTATTAGTAACCTATTTTCTCTTAGTTAAAACTATGTAATAAATTATATAATTTATATAAAATCTAAATAGGCTGGAGAAGAAATATATAAATTTAGGAGTATATAACTCACTTAAAATCACTCACTCACTTAGTTATCCATATCATAGGCTTAGGTACGACCTCTTAGTAATCCACATTCATAACAATTTAGTCCTTGTACTCTTTAATGTTTCTATTAGTGTTCTTTGTTAAAACAAAATTTTAAAAAAGAAAAAAACTCACTTTCTAACTATGGTTTCTGTCACATCCCACTTTTGATATAAGACAAGCCAAATATACAACTAACATCACATGCAATATGTCATATGAATACACCGGTATTATATCTATGATTGTCACTTGTAGAGTATATGCAATGCTAGACTATTATTTTTTTTTACGAATATTCAAATTCATTCACACATAATTGTTCCAACTTACATTCCAGACATATTCTCCCAAAGTAATTATTTTACATATGAGGTTACACAACTAATCAAATTGCTCCGTCCTCGATTATCATTCTTTAGATTCATCAACACTGTACACCGGCAGTGCCCTATCTAGTATATGTTCTTCACATAGCGAACAAATATTAGGTCATCAAAGACATGCAACTTTTCGATCCAAAAAAGGTGAGAAAATGGAAATAAAAACATGATATGACCTGAGAATCGTGTTCCCATCATCGGATAGAAAAATTATTTTGATCAAACATAAAGGTCATATTATAGTCTTAACTTGAAATATGAATACTCTGGTATATTTCTAATTCTAGTGATTTCTTGGTATCGGAGCTACCCTTACGATATAGTAATTACAAACACAACCACAACGCAATCTGTCTTAATGATTATGCAATTTGACGAATAATTTGGATATCACACTTGACTAGTTTTTGGACAATAATTACATTTTTTCGAGATCGGGTTGTTTCTGAATTAACACGACTTAATAACCGGCCCAACATAGGATGTGGTAAGAAAATATCATTTATTATACTTAATCAACACTTGATTAACTACATCCAAGTTTCGACACAAGCAATGGGCAAATTAGTTCTCACATCCTTTTCTCACAATGCACTACGAAGGAGGTACAACTGATAAACTTTTCTTTTGTTATTATACTACTTTTGTACGGTATGATCCAGTTTGTTCTCCTCTGTCCAATGATGTAATTAACAATCACAATCCAGTTTGGTCTCCCCCGTCCTGACTCAGGTATGCATATGTATCCGTGTACCATAGGTATCATGTGATACAATGATACAATCTAGTAGGATATTTCCATCAAGTGTGACAAGATAATCAAAATAGGATTCTTAAGTTTTGACAACTGGTTTCTGCATGTTGTCAAAAGTAGGGGTTAGCAACGGTTCGGTTCGGTTCAAATCGAACCGAATATATGAAAACCGAAATAACTGTAAAACATATTTATCAAAACCGGAAACCGAACCATTTTTATAAAAATCGAACAAAATCGAACCGAAATAATTCGGTTCGAATTTCGGTCGGTTCGATTTCATGGACCAATATGCCAGGCTTTCAAATTTTTAGCAAAATGTGCCTATTTAAATAACAAGTTTTTTAAAAAAATATGACATTATTGTATTTATAAATTATTATATTGCATAGAGTAAAAAATATCTGGAAATTGCTGAGAAACCCAATTTCGGGGTAGACTTTTATGAAATGCCCACCCGCTGCATAAGTTTTATGAAATACCCAGAATTAAGTATTTTCACGTTAAATATTCCAAGATTCCCTTTTAGATGCCACCCGCTGGGAAATGCTATTTTTATAATACCGAAACTACCCCTCCGCGCGAATTGGTCATCTATATGTATTTGAATTCAAAAAACTCAGATCTGGATTGCGATTTTCGTCTTCTTCTTCTTCACGGGAAATCTGAATTCCATTGCTCTCATATTCAGCAGAGATCGCAAAAATCGTTCGTAGTTCGGTGTGTTTTTCTTCAGTCGAACTCAGATCATCGCTCGTCATCATCATCACCATCATCATCATCTTCATCGTGGAGACATTTGAAGTTTTTCGACGATTAGGTCAATTGTGGAGAGAAGATCTTTCTTCTTCTTTTCCATAAGAATTATCATCGTTTTGAAAGAAGAACGAAACTCTTTATTCATGAAAAAACTAAATTAACGTTTTAACACTGTAAATGACCATTCTCCGTGTAAACTAACACGGAGAATGTCATTCTCCGTTTTATTTAAAACGGAGAATGCCGTTCTCCGTGTTTCTAACACGGAGAATGACCATTCTCCTACGTTTTAACACTGGAATGACCATTCTCCGTCTTAATTAGGACGGAGAATGCCATTCTCCGTTTTATTTAACACGGAGAATGACATTTTTCGTTTTATTTAACACGGAGAATGGCATTCTCCGTGTTTCTAACACGGAGAATGGTCATTCTCCTGCGTTTTAACACTGGTATGACCATTCTCCGTGATAAATTACACGGAGAATGGACGGAGAATGGTCATTCTCCGTTTAATTTAGCACGGAGAATGGCCATTCTCCGTCTTAATTAGGACGGAGAATGCCATTCTCCGTTTTATTT